>VONZ01003444.1:0-21366 GCA_012976165.1 Labeo catla
CAGGCAAAAACTTAAATCTGCTAAACCTGTAGTTAAATCTGTAAAGAGATGGACCAACAAAACAGAGCGGGTTTTACAGGCCTGTTTCGAATTGACTGATTGGAGTGTTTTTGAAGCTGCTGCAAACGATCTGGACGAGCTCACAGAGACTGTAACTTCATACATCAGTTTCTGTGAAGATATGTGCATTCCTACCAGGACTTATTTAACTTACAACAATGACAAACCATGGTTCACTGCAAAACTCAGACAGCTCCGTCAAGCCAAAGAAGATGCTTACAGGTATGGGGATAAAGTCTTGTACAAACAGGCCAAGTACACACTGGAAAAGGAGATTAAAGTCGCAAAGAGGAATTATTCCGAAAGGCTAAGGAACCAATTCTATTCCAGTGACTCTTCATCAGTGTGGAAAGGTCTGAAAGTCATTACCAACTATAAGACACCATCCCCCAACACTGTAGAGAACCAACAACTGGCAGACGATCTGAATGAGTTTTATTGCAGGTTTGAAAAAACACCATTGACACCTCCAACAACCATCCTCTCCCCCACTCCTGCACTTCAGATCAGGGAAGATGACGCCAGGTCTTCAGAAAGAACAAAAGAAGAAAGGCACCAGGCCCAGACGGTGTGACACCAACCTGTCTGAAAACCTGTGCTGACCAGCTGGCCCCCATCTTCTCACAGATCTTCAACAGGTCTCTGGAGTTGTGTGAAGTCCCTTCCTGCTTCAAACGCTCCACCATCATCCCCGTTCCAAAGAAACCCAAGATAACAGGACTTAATGACTACAGACCTGTGGCACTAACATCTGTCGTCATGAAGTCGTTTGAAAAACTGGTTCTGGCTTATCTGAAGGACATCACCGGACCCTTACTGGACCCCCTGCAGTTTGCTTACAGAGCAAACAGGTCCGTGGATGATGCAGTAAACATGGGACTGCACTTCATCCTGCAACATCTGGATAAATCAGGGACTTATGTGAGGATTCTGTTTGTGGACTTCAGTTCGGCCTTCAACACTATCATCCCAAACCTACTCCTGCAAAAATTAACTCAGCTCTCCGTGCCTACCTCCATCTGTCAGTGGATCACCAGCTTCTTGACAGAGAGGCAGCAACTAGTAAAGCTGGGAAATACTCATCCAGCACTCGCACAATCAGCACTGGCGCTCCTCAGGGTTGTGTCCTCTCCCCACTGCTCTTCTCCCTGTACACCAACGACTGCACCTCCAAAGACCCCTCTGTCAAGCTCCTGAAGTTTGCGGACGACACTACAATCATCGGCCTCATTCAGGATGGTGACGAGTCTGCCTACAGACAAGAGGTTAAAGAGCTGGCTGTCTGGTGCAGCCATAACAACCTGGAGCTTAACACCCTCAAAACAGTAGAGATGACAGTAGACTTCAGGAAGAACCCCCCTGCACTCCCCCCTCTCACCATCATGGACAGCACTGTAATGACAGTGGAGACATTCAGATTCCTTGGCAACACCATCTCTCAGGACCTGAAGTGGGACATCCACATTGACGCAACTGTCAAAAAGGCCCAGCAGAGGCTGTTCTTCCTTCGCCAACTGAGGAAGTTCAACCTGCCTCAGGAACTACTGAAACAGTTTTACACTGCCATCATCGAATCTGTCCTCTGCACCTCAATAACTGTCTGGTTCAGCTCAGCTACCAAATCTGACCTCAGAAGACTGCATCGGACAGTCCGGACTGCTGAGCGAATTATTGGTACAACCCTTCCTACTCTCCAAGAACTGTACTTATCCAGAGTGAGCAAAAAGGCTGGCAAAATCACTCTGGACCCCTCACATCCAGCACATTCCCTTTTTGAACTGTTGCCATCCGGTCGACGCTACAGAGCACTGAGCACCAGAACAGCCAGGCACAGAAACAGTTTCTTCCCTCAAGCAATCCATCTCATGAACACTTCACAATAAATGCGGAACACACTACGCTATTATACATTCACTTATCCAGTTATTTATTTAACACACATACTTACTTACCCTTCTAATTGCACCTTACGTACATAGTTAATTGTTTATTTTGTATTTTGTATATTGTAAAGTTATTTGCTGTTTTTGCACATTGTATGTCTTGTATAATTGTATATTGTTCTTTTTATTATGTCTTTTTTCGTGTCTGGTCCTGTCACTGTCATTCTATTGCACTGTGGAGCTTCTGTCACTACAACAAATTCCTAGTATGTGTAAACATACATGGCAATAAAGCACATTCTGATTCTGATTCTGATTCTATTGTTCATAAAAATGTAAAGAAAAAGAAAAGTAAATGTAAAAATAGATCACTGTGAAAATATGTCACTGGAATTAACAGTTTCCTGAATATAAACATGTTTGGACTCTCTTGTCCATGGCAATGAGTGCTGTACTTCTTCTGAACCATTAAGGAATATTTGTGGCCGTTCTGTAGGTTGATGTGTTTGCTCACATTATGCATTGATTTAAGGTTTATAAAGATTAATCCGTTAAGGAACATTTTTGTGTGTATGAATGGTATTTTAAATAGTTTGTAGGGACATTTCACAAATTCTACACACATCTATATAAATGAGGCCTCAGAACTTAAGCTTATATTATATAATCAAATGTCACTTAGTGAACCATCAAAACACCTGCAGGTGGAAGAAATGATGCAACTATGCTGTTTAGTCAAATTATGAACATCAAACACTAACACATTTCCTATCACTACTAATTCTCTGTGTGTTGACTTTGTGTGTTTTACAGTATCATGAATCTCCTGTGAGGATCTGAACATCTGCTGATGGAGCTGCTCTATTCTGAGAGGAACAGAATCACTCAAATATGAGTTTGACTCTTTGACCCTTTATTCTGTGAAATGAGTGAGTTGAGTTGGACTAATGGAGAGATGAGGTTTGTTCATATTCATCAGTTCACACTGAGACTCTCAGCAGTCATACTGACCTTCTGAATGTTTGATCAACTGTTGACTCTGTGATGAGACACAGTGAATGATTCATTCTGATGTGTGTCCTTCAGTATCTGTGTCACTCTCAGCTGTTACTGAACAACTCTGGCTCCTAGTGTCATCTGCATAAGATTCCATTAGAACAATTTTTCAGCCTGGTGCCACAGAACAGTCCACAAACAGCCTCTATGAATGATCTACTGTATGTATTTCTGCTTTAAAGAAACCACCAATGGTTTTTCACAGAAGTGCCAAAATGAACCATTTTTTAGCCCTACATGTTGTGTTATATAGACATTGAAGCATTCATATCCATGTGGTTTGTGTGCTGGAGTTCAAAAATACCACATACTAAAATAATCAATTTATAATCTGGCTTGTTTTGACATAATGACATGTCAAATCATATCTTAAATCGAGAATCAGTTCTGTATTGTATTGTGATGAAATTTGTTTGTTACATACTGTAGCTCCTAAAGTGCCATACCATAGTGCATACTTTTGCAGCACTGATTTTGAAGAATCTATAATGACACATTAATAACTTTTTGAATCTCCAAAGAACAAAAAGTAAGTAAATAATAGATAAAGTAATTGTGTTTAATCACATCCTCTCATCAGTAGCTGCAGTTTCTCTCATCTGTATAAGTGCAGTCACTGTGACTCTGACTGACAGAGGTTTTTGTACGACTCTTTATCACTGTGTGAACACACAGCTACTAGGACAGTGTACACTCTGACAGTAATAATCTCCTGTATCTTCAGTCTGGACTCCACTGATGGTCAGAGTGAAATCACTGCCAGATCCACTGCCACTGAATCTAGATGGAGTTCCTGACTGTCGTTGATTTGCTCCATAAATAAGAAGTTTAGGAGCTTCTCCAGGTTTTTGTAGATACCAGCTAATACATGCAGTACCACCACAACAACAGGCAACATTACTGCTAGTTGTACACTTTATTCTGACTTCTTGTCCTGTTTGAGTGAGCAGCTGTGATGAAGTTTGAGTCACTGTCACCTGCCCAGTGGATTCTGTCAAGTGAAGAACATTAGAAGTCAAATATTTCCACACAGTCGTTTATCTTTGGAAAATAAAAATATAAATCATTTTCCAAACCTTGACAAAACACTGCCAGAGTCCAAAGAAAGATGATGCTGAAAGTCATGTTTGTTGGTTGATGAATAAGAGCTCTTGATCTTGTCATGTTCAGTTCACAGAGTTATAAACATGTAGAGCAGTGAAGCTTGTGCTGCTCATGCAAAACACCCTCTGGATGCAAAAACTGCTGTATAAACTATGTGTTCACAATGAGAGCTGCGTGATCAGGACAATATATAGACTTGTTTGATAGATTCAGATTCAAATAATTTAAATACTGAAGTCAAAGAATCCCGAGGAGATTCTATTTTTATCTAAATGTACCCAAATTATTAATTATTAATATTTTATGATTAGTGTGATTAGGCCCTGGTTCCAGATGTTATGAAATACAGATACACTGTATTATACTAAAGAATTATACTAAAATGTTATTTCTGAAGGAAAAATCACTGAAGGAAAAAGAAACAACAAGAACAGGAAAAAAGGAGAAGAGACCAGCAGAAACCCAACAACTATGACTGACAGCTTGAGATGAAATCACCTGAAATAAAAGCAGACATTAAATCTCTAAAGATCTCAGCAGATGATGATTAAACAGCTCCACAAACAGCATTACCAGCTTCACTCATTACAAACCTGTTTGCCTTTATTCCTTTCAAATTTGGTTTCTCAGAGTTAACAGAGGTTTATCTGTAGCTTGTTCATGCTTTTGAAAATACTTCATCTGAAAGTGTTTGCTTTGGTTGGGCACTTTACCTTTGGATTTTGTTAAATTAATTATCTTCCAACATTTGCAATAATGTTTTTCAAGAACATCTGTGTATTGACAAAGAAAGAGATTGATGAAGAAGCAGATCTCCTGGGGTTCTGTTTACAACATTCAAATGACTGTGATAAAATGGTTTAAGTCTAGTAGTTTGATGATTGACTCAGTAAATATTAGTGAGACTGAGGCATTACTGAACTGTAAAATGTTTTATTAAACAATAGCAACTACTATTATAGAAAAATCATAGTGCATTTACACTGTGAACAGATGAACAGTGATCACCTCTCAAAGATGCAACAACAGCAAGAACTTTTCACTGTTGACACATCAACAATCATTATACAAACCTCAACAATGGTGACAATCAACAAAACATTCAACTCTGAACAACTCTGAAAAACAACTCTGAACCTTACAAAACAAGCTACTGAAAACTCAACAACAATATTATTATTATTATTATTATTATTAATAATAATAATAATAATAATAAGATATCAATTGTAAGACAATTTAGCTGCATAAATTATTCATGCCACAGTGCATGCTGGGAAAAACAGACCAGTTTTTTACTGTGGTGGCACCCATCATGCACTGCGATATGAAGCTTTAGTGTTAGCTTTAGCTTATATGAAGCTTTTAGATTTAGCTTATATTTTATACATAACCATGGCCAACACGTTCTCACTCCCAACTCGTCACATACTGACGTTTGGTCAGGACCCTTTAGCGGCATTTTTCAATGTGCAGGGTCCTTTGCTTTAAATAAGAAACCCATGGCGTCATAATGCTGACGCAAAAGGCACTGGGAATTTTATCATCATGATTAAATTATATATTGGGCAATAATATTGCAATTATTGCATATACAGGTGCATCTCAATAAATTAGAATGTCGTGGAAAAGTTCATTTATTTCAGTAATTCAACTCAAATTGTGAAACTCGTGTATTAAATTCAATGCACACAGACTGAAGTAGTTTAAGTCTTTGGTTCTTTTAATTGTGATGATTTTGGCTCACATTTAACAAAACCCACCAATTCACTATCTCAGCAAATTAGAATATGGTGACATGCCGATCAGCTAATCAACTCAAAACACCTGCAAAGGTTTCCTGAGCCTTCAAAATGGTCTCTCAGTTGTCGTATTCCTCTTGTTAAGCTACTCCTGAACCACAGACAATGTCAGAGGCGTCTTACCTGGGCTAAGGAGAAGAAGAAATGGACTGTTGCCCAGTGGTCCAAAGTCCTCTTTTCAGATGAGAGCAAGTTTTGTATTTCATTTGGAAACCAAGGTCCTAGATTCTGGAGGAAGGGTGGAGAAGCTCATAGCCCAAGTTGCTTGAAGTCCAGTGTTAAGTTTCCACAGTCTGTGATGATTTGGGGTGCAATGTCATCTGCTGGTGTTGGTCCACTGTGTTTTTTTTAAGAAAAAAAAAAAACAAAGTCACTGCACCCGTTTACCATGAAACTTTAGAGCTTCCTTCTGCTGACCAGCTTTTTAAAGATGCTGATTTCATTTTCCAGCAGGATTTGGCACCTGCTCACACTGCCAAAAGCAGCAAAAGTTGGTTAAATGACCATGGTGTTGGTGTGCTTGACTGGCCAGCAAACTCACCAGACCTGAACCCCATAGAGAATCTATAGCGTACTGTCAAGAGGAAAATGAGAAACAAGAAGCCAAAAAATGCAGATGAGCTGAAGGCCACTGTCAAAGAAAGCTGGACTTCCATACCACCTCAGCAGTGCCACAGACTGATCACCTCCATGCCACACCAAATTGAGGCAGTAATTAAATCAAGAGGACCCCCTACCAAGTATTGAGTACATATACAGTAAATGAACATACTTTCCAGAACCAAAGACTTAAACTACTTCAGTCTGTGTGCACTGAATTTATTTAATACACAAGTTTCACAATTTGAGTTGAATTACTGAAATAAATGAACTAATTTATTCTAATTTATTGAGATGCACCTGTATGTTGGGGTGTAAATTTTCAATGTAAACAGTCACAAGTTTTATTTACATTTCATTATTTGCACATTTACGAGCACATAACCCAACCCCTGCCCTAAACCTACCATTTGTCAATAAAACACAACATATAACTACAGCTACAGTCATAATTCATACAAAAAGTATTAATATTCCAAATCTTCAGAGGCAAAACAATTGATTTTTGAGAGGAATAGACGTGATCCGTCTCCGTCCGCCGTAAAGCTCAGTCTGTTTGTGCGTAAATAAAAAAAAAAGTCACCTGCCTGAAGAAGCGTTACATCAGCCTTGGTGGTGAAATGTCATTGGCTCTTGTGTGTCTCGTGACCGATTGCGTCATGCTTCAACACAACTTGTTTGTAATGCTTTTATACTGCTTGTTTATGGTCAGTTTCTGGAATAAAAACCTGTGACTGCACTTATATTTGCCTGTTACATGTTTTATATTGTTTAGAAGTGGGTAAGTTTAGGGTATGGGTGCGTTTAGGTGCTCCAATTAAAGTATACATTTATATAAAATAATTTGTATTTTTTTTTACAAATGCATGCAAACCATTAAATTAAGGCAAACAACTGAAATCCATGGAGGACCCATGCATGCACCTTGAGCGTCCAAAAGCAATGCCAAAGGGTCCTGACCAAGCATCAGTTTGTGACGAGTTTGGAGTGAAATCGTGTTGCCATGGCAACACCTACGGAAACAGGACTGTAGTCAGATTATGAACGTGGTGACCTGGGAAAATTTTTCATTTTATTCATAGTTCTTAAAGTGCAACTGTCATGTAATATTACATATCATGCCTCAGTGTGAGTTTTGTTTGATAGTTCTTCCATTTGCTTCTTTAGACACACAAGACAAATAAATACTTGCTACAATTTATAATGGCCATAAAGTGAATGAATGATAATATGATGAGCTGTATGTGTTGTTATGAGCCCCTGCTCTTTCTTTCTCTGTTTTCTTTCCTAAGTGCAGCTGCTAATTGGATGGGGGCGGAGACTAGTAAGAACACCTGAAGCCTCTGCCTATTTAAGAGCTGCAGGTGGCACTTCAATGGCGGCTTGCCCTGGGAACTCTGTTTTGTGTTTGAATTTGTTTTTTTCTTATTCTTTTTTTGTTTAAGGATGGTGAGTGATTGTTTGTTTAGTTACTACAGAGTACATAGAAAGCATAGGTAAGTGAGCTGACCCGGAAGATTTTGTTGTGTTTGATTTCTTCCTCGGGAGATAGGAAGTTTTCTTAACTCTTGAGTAAGCTGTAGTTTAAATGAGTTAGTTCACCAGTCCTTGTTTATGAGTTGTTTTTTGTTTAAATACACTTCTTGCTGTTTCTATTTTTGGTCATATTTTTTTTATTTGTACAATAAAATCTTGCCCTGGCCACTGTTACATTTGTTTAGAATGTGTGTTTTTTTTGTTTATGTTGGGCCCTAAATGGGTCGTAACAGTGTCTATTAAATAAGTATAGTTAGTAAGTAAGTAAATAAATAAATACTGCATTATATCTCTTACATTTTTGCTATACTTTTTGTCTTGTTTGTCATCCTCCCATCAGCAGCTGCAGTTTCTCTCATCTGTATCAGTGCAGTCACTGTGACTCTGACTGATGGAGGTTTTTGTACAACTCTTTATCACTGTGTGAACACACCTTTACTGCTGATCCAGTGTTCACTCAGACAGTAATAATCTCCTGTATCTTCAGTCTGGACTCCACTGATGGTCAGAGTGAAATCAGTGTCAGATCCACTGCCACTGAATCTAGATGGAGTTCCAGTGTAACGGCTTGTTGCATCATATATGAGGAGTTTAGGAGCTTCTCCAGGTTTCTGTAAGTACCAGGCTAAGTCATTACCTTCATCCACTCTACTGCTGGATTTACAGTTTATTCTGACTTCTTGTCCTTGAGCTGCTGTTATTGATGATGGTCTCTGAGTTACAGTGATCTGTCCTGTACACTCTGAAAGAAAGAACAAGAATAACATTAAGACTAAACTGACAATGATGTACATTTCACATTTTTTTAAAAAAAAGGGGAAAAAATGATTAAAGTTTACTACACAAACCTTGAGCAAACAGTGTGAGTGTCCAGATGAAGATGATGATGTTGTTCATTGTTGTTGTTTTGTCTTGTGTGATGATGAAGATTCTGTTCTGTTCTGCTCTCAGTCATGAAGTGTTAAACTCACAGCACTATAAACACTCTCAGAGCACTGAAGCATGTGCTGACAATGCAAAGAAGTGGGCAGGATTTACAACAGCTTGTGCTGCTACAAGACTAATACACTAGTATAGAGTTACAGAATATATCATCCTATATATTCCATCAGATGAGCCGCCACCACTTTAAGAAGAGCAGGAATCATGAGTTGGTTCATAAAATATCAGGACTGACTGTACATCTATCATGAATCCTCATGTGGGCCTGTAATTTTAAAATAGACAGAAAACATTCTGGTAAAGATGGTGACAGATTACAGCTTGTTCATGTGAAGTTTTGTTGTCCTTGTGCTCAAATTAGAGCTGGATTCACCAGCCTATACAGTATAAATAACCAGTATATATGAACAAATGTGTGAAAAAAATCTTATTTTGAAGCTGCAAGTTTTTCTATGAATCATGATGATTGAGTTGCACATGAAGAACAGAAGAATCATTATGAGAAAGAGGTCAAAGGTCACATCAGAGGATACAGCTCATCAGTTACTGTATATTTCTTTAGAAAGTGCTAAATCTGCACACATCTAGAGAATGAATGAGACATGCATAGGATTTAAAAGTCAAAGTGAATTATGTCTGTTGTAAATGAGATGAATAAACTCTTCAACTGATTATGAAAATAACTAAATTGTTTTCAGTTAATAACAAACATTTTTAAAATTTTTCTTTGTTCTTACTTTTTGAAAAGCATTTTGTCAAACTAAATCTTGTCAAACAATAAGTGTTGTCAACAGCTGAGGTGTTTCTACTATCAGTGTGTTGAAGTGTTGTTTTCTCTGTCTCTGCTGGAGTTTGTGTTCACTCGAGTGGAATAGAGGTTTTTGTACGACCGTTTCATTAGATTGTATCACTGTGGTGGACTTTCGGTGGAGGAACTAAACTGGTGGTGAAATGTAAGTCTGTCTTTTAAATTCTCTATTAAAAACATACAATTTAGATTTTTTTTTTTTTTAATTGAAACAACAAAATTATTAATTTTGTAAATATATATAGTTTTAAATATTGTTTTACAGTAAATATTTAATCAAAATTTTATGTTCAGATATTCAGGAGAACTGAATTATGAGTTTTAGTTTATTACAGGTTTATTTGTCTTTCAACTGTTCATATCGAGCAAATTTTTCATTGTAGTTGTCATACAAGACGAAAGTTGATATAATGTAAATTGAGCTACTTTGTTCAGTCAATAATTTTGAATCTCTTTCAATCATGCTGTTCCTACAATTCAGCGCTTTTTAATACTTTAATATGTAAAATGTATACTAAAATGTACATTTCAAATGTAAATGTGAAATGTAAATTAATTTCTGTAAATTTAAATTTATTGTATGTACATTTATACATTTATTTGTTTTCTAATTATGAAAAAGCAATATCATTTAGTCACACAATCTATGTGTTTAAAGGTGTATTTTTTGGGAATTGTGTTTTTAAAATGTTGATTCGGTTGTTTTCTAATCTCATCAACAACCTAATTTTCACTTGATCTAAACTGTGGTCACAGAATTTTACTTTAAAATAGTTACATTTTGAGAAGTGTGAACAGGAGAAAAAGTAAGAGTGGAATATTTAACATAAAAGTCGAAACTTTATCTCAGAGTATGAAAACTACTAGAACTAAGGCAGTCAGTGTCTCAGTTTAGTTTAGTTAGTATGTTTAGTTTAATTTGTGAGGTTGCATGTAAAAATATATTGTGATTGTGTAGACTGTATATTCTGTATATATTGGCTGTAACGATGCTGAATAACATGAATGATGAGATTGTGATTTTGAATACATTCCACATCTTTGCTCCTGAAAGTCATGTTGAAATGCTGTGAATGATGCAGGGCAAAAGAGTGCTGGAGCTGCAGTGTGTTTTCTTAGTGTTTGTGAATGTGTTGTGTTTGTCTCCTGCAGCTGGTCCCACAGTGAAGCCCTCAGTGTCTCTGCTGCCGCCCTCTTCTCTGCAGATCTCTGGAGACTCAGCCGCACTGCTCTGCCTGCTCAGCTCTTACTCTCCACAGGGGGCGCTGGTGAGCTGGACACTGGACGGCTCAGAGGTCACCGATGGGGTTCAGACTAGTGCAGAGAGTGAGCGGGACGGCCGCTACAGCCGCAGTAGCGTCCTGACCCTCAGCAAAGCAAGCTGGGAAAAAGGAGAGCTGTACGTCTGCAGAGTAACACATGATGGAGCTCCTCAAGAGGTCTCGTTCCAGAAGAGTCAGTCGCAGTGCTGATGTTTCTCCAGTGAGCGCTGCTCTCTCCTGAAGATGAGGCGTATCTGAGTGTCCTGTGTCAGGCAGGATTCACATGAGTCTAGTGCTGCAGCTGTAGTCATTTACAACTCAATACTGAAAGAGCGCTCTAGTGTCAAAGCACTGGCTGATCTTTCAATCTGCTGTGTTTGCTGTAACATTCAATAAAGCTTCTCAACAAGCTCCATTTGTGTCTGACAACATCATTCAACTAACAGATGAAGATGCATGTAGTGTTTGTTCAGGTGTTTTCCAGAAGCTTGATCAGTAGCAGTAAATGTAGTCAAATAAAGCTCTTGGGGTTTGAACATGGTCTCTGGAGACAGAGCTGCTCTATTCTGAGAGGATCAGCATCACTCCACCCTGACAATGCAAATGGGATTTTCAGCCCACACTCCCAGTGTCACTGTTTGATTGGTTACATGATCTGGACTGAAACAGACCAGTTTCACTTCTGCAGTCAAGCAGCACACAGACAAACTCATCAGTATAGTGCAGGTGAAAATATATGTAAATCTTTCAGTGGGTCAAATGTAAAGCATCACATCCAGACAGCAGAAGTGACTGAATACAGTCTGTTCAGTTTCACTGACAGGGATCATATATTACACCTAAAACATGATCATCATATTAAAACACTGACTCATTCTTTACAGAAATACAAATTTCTATTAACATAAATGTGTGTTTGTTCACTGATCAGTGCTGTGTGTGATTGTGTTGTAGAGCAGCTGCAGTTTCTCTCATCTGTATCAGTGCAGTCACTGTGACTCTGACTGATGGAGGTTTTTGTACGACTCTTTATCACTGTGTGAAAACCCATTCATTATTTATATAGTTTTCAGCCATACAGTAATAATCTCCTGTATCTTCAGTCTGGACTCCACTGATGGTCAGAGTGAAATCAGTTTCATAATTGACTCCATTTTCACTGAATCTAGATGGAGTTCTTGACTGAACAGATTTAAATGTGAACTTCTCCAGGGCCCCAAAACACCCTCAGACCCCAGAGGGTTAATGGACTGCAGATGACTGAAATTGTCATCATCTTACAACTTATAACTAAATTCAACTGACCGATTTATAAGGGATGCCATCAAATCCACTACTAAAAGTGACATGATTTCTAGTAAAATAAGAGGGAGATTTAAATTGATGAGTCAATAAATCTCCAGAAATGATCATACAAATAGTTTGACCCAGTATGGACAAAATGGTAAGATTTATTCCTCAATCCAATTAAACATTGTCTTTTTGTCAATGTTTGACATTTAGATTCCAGTTTAGATTCCACATGCATGAAACTTCAGCAATCATAACATTTGCTGTATGTTCGTACATATTGTGCTCAATTCTTTATTTTTGTAGGTATGAATGTTACGAATCTGGTCGGTGTTCTGCGGACCGCTCACCACCAGATGTCGCTCTCACCTTATCCACACACACGGACTGTTGCACCACACCCCGGACTACATTCCCCATCACCCATCACGTTCATTGCGTCGACACCTGTGACCAATCAGGCGCCCTATAAAAGTCACCGACTTTCCCCATGCAAGCCACGGAGTATTGTTGTTGTGTTCTATTGTTAGCGTTCCCTAGTTTCCTTGTTCCCTTGTTCTCGACTGTCTCGCCGCCTGCCTTTTTGGACTCGCTCGTTATAAGGATTATTCGCTCGTCTCGCCTCTGACACACCTGCTTGCTGTTGTTTTGACCCTGCCTGTTTTCGACCATGTATCTGTCTCGTCCCTTTAATAAAAGCTCGCTAGTGGATCCGCTCGCCTCTCGTCTCACTCACTCCGTTACAGAATGCAAATCAAAGTGATGTGTTAAAGATAATCAATCATAATTTGCTGATGCTCAGATAAGTGTTTATTCTAGTGATGCACCCTACTGTGTGTACAGAGAATAGACCACTTAACATTGTTCTAGAAATACTTTATTAATTTACTCATACATTAAATTCAGATGAAATGTATTGTTCTATATAATGTATCTGAATGGAAGTATGGTTACTTTACTGGGCTGATAATAGACTTACTATAATATTAAAGTGCATCTCCTCTCAAAAAACACAGATTGTGTTTAATGTGTTTAATGATGGTTTGGTAGCTTTAGGATGATTGTTAAAGGAAGTGTTTGTGGAGATGAATTAGATTGTTAAACAAGTATTTGAAGAAATCATAAAAGCACAAATGGGTAAAAGATAAATTCACTTAACATTCACATTATTGTTATTATTATTATTATTATTATTATTATGCATTATTTTAAAGATCAGGGCTCAAGCTCATATTTTATGATCAAATGTCATTCAGTGAACCATGAAAACACCTGCAGTTGCCAGAAATTATGAAATTATTCTGTGTAGTCAAATTATAAACCTTAAACATTCCCCAAGATCACTATTTGTTGAGACTATATGACATGCAAATTTGTTTTGTTTGTGGTTCTTCTATGTGTTTCCAGTTTTAGTGTATCATGAATCTCCTGTGAGGATCTGAACATCTGCTGATGGAGCTGCTCTATTCTGAGAGGAACAGAATCACTCAAATATGAGTTTGACTGTTTGACACTTTATTCTGTGAAATGAGTGAGTTGAGTTGGACTAATGGAGAGATGAGGTTTGTTCATATTCATCAGTTCACACTGAGACTCTCAGCAGTCATACTGACCTTCTGAATGTTTGATCAACTGTTGACTCTGTGATGAGACACAGTGAATGATTGACTACCAATGAACCCGTTTAAAGGTATCATTCATTAAATCAAGAAAGCATACGACAAATATCTAGTTTACCACGAGTATCTGTTGTCTTTTATAGCAAAATCTGTTGTCTTTTAAAGAAAATTATCTGGAGGAACAGAACACATCGGACTGAAAAGATCTCACAATAAAATACCAAGCTTTACATTATTTTCCTGACAGATAAAAATATAGCATAAAGTTACATTTGGAACAGGGTATATAACAATGTTAAATAACATTATTATAGTGTATAAATAGTGTTGCTGGTCAACACACACTTTGAAGCAACGAAGTGTTGAAGATTCACCTTTTAACAGGACAATGACCCAAAGCAAACTGTGAGACAGAGACTTTGCTCTTTTTAATTAGATATATTTACAAACAAACTGAGCTGATGTCTATGAAATGCAATGGTCTTGGGTGTGATTGTGTTGTGGAGCAGCTGCAGTATCTCTCATCTGTATCAGTGCAGTCACTGTGACTCTGACTGATGGAGGTTTTTGTACGACTCTTTATCACTGTGTGAATGTTGGGCCACTGTTATAACTCTGACAGTAATAATCTCCTGTATCTTCAGTCTGGACTCCACTGATGGTCAGAGTGAAATCAGTACCAGATCCACTGCCACTGAATCTAGATGGAGTTCCAGTGTAACGGCTTGTTGCATAATATATGAGAAGTTTAGGAGCTTCTCCAGGTTTCCGTAAGTACCAGGCTAAACGATCACCATTATACACTTCATAGTTGGTTTTACAGTTTATTCTGACTTCTTGTCCTGATTGAGCTACTATTATTGATGGATTCTGAGTTGCAGTGTACAGTCCTTTACACTCTGAAAGAAAGAAAAGTAAAAATTGAGACAAAACTTGTCTGATGACATTACATGCATTTCACTCTTTAAGGAACTACTAAACATTTTACAACACAAACCTTGAGCAAACAGTGTGAGTGTCCAGATGAGGATGATGATGTTGTTCATTGTTGTTGTTTTGTCTTGATGATGAAGATTCTGTTCTGTTCAGCTCTCAGTCATGAAGTGTTAAACTCACAGCACTATAAACACTCTCATGCAAAGTGTCTCTCTATGTAAATGATCTTCATACACAGAACAGGCAGCTGTCAGTCTCAGACCACATGAATTTTTCTATGCATGTTCATATTATACAAAAAATGAAATACTAAATACTTTGTGGTGAATATGACTTATAGGCATTGAACTACAGTACAGACAATGAGTGTTTTATTAATTTTCTTCACATATTATATGTTTTTATTATATACTGTTATATACTTCACAGTGTTACAGTTTATTTTTTATTTTTATTTAATTGCATGTTATAAACTTGCCATTATGAGGAAAAAAGTCAATTGTGAGATGTAAACTTGCAATTCTGAGATTTTTTTTATCAGAATTGCACAATAACTCACAATTGCGAGAAATAAAGTCAGAATTGTGAGATAAAAACTCGTAATTCTGACTTTTTTCTCGCAAATGCGAGTTTATATCATGGAATTCTGACTTCATTCTCAGAATTGCAAGTTGCAAATACCCTTTTAAATATTTGTATTCTGAGGCGGAAACGGGCTTTCATAAATTTTGAACAACATATATAATTAATAATATATGAAGAGTTCAGATGCAAAACCAGCTAAAAGCCATCTCGGTCAAAAATGAGATAATGATACTGAGTGAATGCTCCTCACACATAGTACACATCCATCAAATACTTTTACTTAAAACTCGCTAAATTCCAGCCTCAGCCCAATCAGAAGTGCCAGTACTTACATAGAAACCTATACAAAGTAGCCAGAAAGAAATGCTAATTTTAAAGAAATACATCAGATGGATTTAGCTGGTTTTGCATCTGAACTCTTCATATATTCTTTATAGAAAACAATGTGAAATATTTAATAGTTTTGGTTATTTTTTGAGGGTTATCAAAAAAGGGTTATGTTGGTTTTTTTTGCCTTTCAGATGATTATTTTTTTTTCTTCACCAAACAACTGAATAAAATAATGTTCAGAAAACGTCGTTTTGACACAGTAAGTCGTTGAATTTCATTCACATTTCTCAAATCTCTGTGTAGGAAAGCAGCAACAGGCTGCAGAGGTTTGTCTTCCACATGTGGTGTTATTATAACTACGAGCGAATGAGACGCGGCGCTGATTTCTACCTGCTTCAGTCCAACTCCACGTATGTGAACAGCTGGTCTGCTCTCCAGAGTCTGGT
This sequence comes from Labeo catla, assembly GCA_012976165.1. Taxonomy (NCBI): domain Eukaryota; kingdom Metazoa; phylum Chordata; class Actinopteri; order Cypriniformes; family Cyprinidae; genus Labeo; species Labeo catla. Next base: position 16,260 of record VONZ01003444.1, read on the forward strand.
CATCATCACTGCCGGATACCTGCAGCTCTACTTCCTTAAGAGACTCTTCAAAACCAAACCAGCAGAGGGAGACAAACCCCGCTGTTAACATCAACACTAAACCTGTCTCTTACTTCACAATACAGACGTACATGGCTATTTTAAACACTTTTATGTCCCAAAACTGAATGTATAATAAAAAATGATTTCATCATGAATTTGCTGTTACTTTTTAAATGCCTTTTTATGTATACTTTCAATGTTAAAGTATAATATGTATCATAACAATAGGAATTATTACTTTCAAAATTATGATAATCCAAACAAACAGGGAAACAAACTACTACAATACACTCTGATTTATATTATTCTGACTTTCCAATGGTTTTGCCCCAATAAAAAGAGGAAAAGCAAGGTGAATATCACTTGTGAGCAGAATATTTTAATTTTGTGTCATTTCCAGTGAAGCTGTCATTTTTTTCGAATTATGAGTGTGAAAATGTTATTTGCTTGTGCAACTCAAAAAACATCATTTCCACCACTGTCACAGAACAATACTTAATGCAGAACAACATTTGAGATGTGGCAGAAATTACACTGCGGAAAGGGAAAAAAATGATGAATAGAATGTTAATGTTCAAAACATACAAAAGGAGATCTTATGCTGATCACATTTTGTGTAATTCTGGTTTGAAAGGACATGAGGACTCTGACTGCTGTTTTCCTCACATGAAACATAAGCTTTCGTTGGACTTTTTGTGGAGGAACATTTTAAATGATGCATTAAATACATTCATGGTGATGTTGTGTAAAAAAACACATGAGTGTTATGAGACTGTTATATCAAATAACCTCCATCAGCAGCTGCAGTTTCTCTCATCTGTATCAGTGCAGTCACTGTGACTCTGACTGATGGAGGTTTTTGTACGACTCTTTATCACTGTGTGAACACTGGACCACTGTGTACACTCTGACAGTAATAATCTCCTGCATCTTCACTCTGGACTCCACTGATGGTCAGAGTAAAATCTTTTCCAGTATATCTTGTTCCACTGCCACTGAATCTAGATGGAGTTCCTGATTGGAGGCTGTTTATATAATAAATGAGGAGTTTAGGAGCTTGTCCAGGTTTCTGCTGATACCAGGCTAAGTAGTCATCATTTATTCCTACATCTATATTACACTCTATTGTAGCGGTTTGACCCTGTTGGACAGTTTTAACTTCAGGTTGAGTCAGAGTGATTCCTCTGGATTCTGAAAAACAGAAAATAAAGTCACTTTGTTTGTAAACCAACTTTATAACAGAATATTGGTATATTAAAATGGTTAAAAAACAACAATAGCTTATTATTCATATCAAGATGTAATATCCCACCTTGAATAAAAGCTGCAATGGTCCAGATGAGGATGATGATGTTGTTCATTGTTGTTGTTTTGTCTTGTGTGATGATGAAGATTCTGTTCTGTTCTGCTCTCAGTCATGAAGTGTTAAACTCACAGCACTATAAACACTCTCATGCAAAGTGTCTCTCTATGTAAATGATCTTCATACACAGAACAGGCAGCTGTCAGTCTCAGACCGCAGATGAATTTCTTCAGTCACATTTATAATCTATAAAACATTAGAAGCTTTGTGATGAATGTCAGCTATTAAAAACAGACAGACACTCTCTACAATATGTTTTTTGTTCTTGTTTCAATCTAAAAATGAGCCCCAAATCTATTCTTAATTAGCTTGTATGTTATTCATATATTCATATTTATTTTTCACACATTTTATTGTATTCATAATTGAATTGTATTTAAGAAGTACATATTATTATATAAATGCACACAATTAAATATTTAACATGTCTTTTAAAAATGAGTTAAATTGAAGTGAAAGCTGATTTCTTACATTTTTTTTTTTAATTCATTAAAAAGGTATCTCAAACATATTGACTTGAATATAACAGCAAAGGTCTTCCTAAATGTAATTTTTAATTGTATTTATTTATTTTATTTAAAAATAAAGGGCAAACACTGCTGATAGATTTCCAGAAAGTCACTGTGACTCTGACTGATGGAGGTTTTTGTACGACTCTTTATCACTGTGTGAACACAGCTTTACTGTTTACTGGATAGTGGTAACTCTGACAGTAATAATCTCCTGTATCTTCAGTCTGGACTCCACTGATGGACAGAGTGAAATCACTGCCAGATCCACTGCCACTGAATCTAGATGGAGTTCCTGACTGGAGGCTGTTTGTATAATATATTAGAAGTTTAGGAGTGTAACGTGGTAAACGAGACGAGAGGCGAGCGGATCCACATGCAAGCTTTTATTATATGGACGAGACAGATACATGGTCGTGCAGGCAGGGTCAAACAACAGTAAACAGGAATGTGGGAGGCGAGACGAGAGAATAGTCCATGAGACGAGCGATAGTCCGAAAAGGCAGGCGGCTAGACAGTCGATAACGAGATAACCAGGCGGGAGAACAAAAACTAGGAACTAGGAACAAGAAACTAGGAAAACATTAACAAAGGAAATACAACAATACAACAATCTGTGACTTGCACTGGGAAAGACCGGGGCCTTTATAGTGACGCTGATTGGTCACATGCGATGACGCAATCAGCGTGAAGGATACTGGGAGATGTAGTCCGGGGTGTAATGCAACAGTCAGTGTGAGAAAAGGTGCGAGTGACCTCTGGTGGTGAGCGGACCGTGGAACATCGACCAGATTCGTGACATAGCCCCCCCCCAAGGAGCGGCTTCCAGACGCTCAAAGGGAACAACAGTCCAGGGGAGCGGTGGGGCAGGAGCGAGACAGGGCGAGGGCTGGAGGGCCAGGTCCATGTGGAGGGCCCGGTGATTGAGGCAGGACCGACAGAGCAAGTACCCTCCAGGGCGGGGCCGGAGGCGGAGCAGGAGGCGCAGGAGCCCTCCAAGGCGGAGCAGGAGGCGGAGCAGGAGGCGCAGGAGCCCTCCAAGGCGGAGGCGGAGCAGAAGGCGCAGGAACTCTCCAGGGCGGAACAGGAGGCAGAGCAGGAAGCGCCGGGGCCCTCCAGGGCAGAGCAGGGACCTGCATCATGGGCTGGGACCTGGGGAGAGCAGGGATAGAGGAGACAAACAGAAGAGCAGGAGGGGCAGGAGCCCTCCAGGGCTGAGCAGAAGGCACCGGGAACTTCCAGGACGAAACCGGAGGCAGAGCAGGAGGCGCCGAGGCCCTCCAGGGCGGAACAGGAGGCGCCAGGGCCCTCAAGGGCTGAGCAGGAACCCGCACAATGGACTGGGACCTGGGGAGAACAGGGACAGAGGAGGCAAACAGAATAGGGGGAGAAGCAGAGAGACCAAAGGATAACGCCGCCTCCCTAGGAGGATTTACAGCCGAGGCTGACACCTCAGGAGGCATTGGCGCGGCTTCTCCGACAGGGTCTGCCTCTGGAGCTGACTTGTGGTCAGACGGGGCCTCTGGAGTAGACTTGAGACCAGACGGGACCTCTGGAGCAGACTTGAGACCAGACGGGACCTCTGGAGCAGACTTGAGACCAGACGGGACCTCCGGAGCAGACTTGTGATCAGTCGGGAGCTCTGGAGCAGGCTTGTGATCGGACGTGATCTCAGGAGCTGACTTGTGAACAGATGTGACCTCAGGAGCACAGTGTGCAGACCACACACACCAAATGGCAACCGCCATTACGGGAAGAGCAGCGGCGGGTGGCAGAACCTCTTTAGAGGTGGGTCTAGAGGGTATTAAGGCCATTGGGATGTACCCTCACTGATGCTAGTGGTGGGTCCAGCATGCCGGCCATCCTGATAGGCCGTGATTTTGGGATGTCAGACGAGGCATGGCACGGCTCTGGAAGGTCAGACAAGACGTAACTTGGCTCTGGACAGATAGACGAGACATGATGAGGCACTGGGAGGTCTGATGAAACATGGGGAGGCCTACCGCCGGGCAGACGCGATTCGACTCCTTGGCTCATGGAGATCAGCAGTGACTTGATCTGACACGTGAAGCCCAGCGGTGACTTGAACTAGCTTGTAAAGATCAATGACTTTACTTGACTCAGGAACCACGACTGTGACTTTGCTTGACTCAGGAACCACGGCTGTGACCTTGCTTGACTCAGGAGGAGCGGCCCTGACTTCACTTGGCTTGTGAAGGTTAACAATGACTTTACTTGGCTCAGGAACGACAGCCTTGAGGTTGCTTGACGCAGGAACGATAGCCTTGACGTTGCTTGACGCAGGTACGACAGTCTTGACGTTGCTTGACGCAGGAACGACAGCCTTGACGTTGCTGGACTTGGAGGCTTGACTGGACCTGGAGGCTTGACTGGACTTGGAGGCTGCAGCTGTAGCCTGACTTGACTCCGGAGCAGCGGCTGAAGCTTGACTTGGCTCTGGAAAAACAGCAGCAGCTTGGCTTGGCTCATGAGGATCTGCTGTAACCTGGCTTGGCTCATGGAGATCCGCTGTAACGGGACTTGACTCCTGAACAACATGGCTTGGCTCAGGAACAACAGCTGTAACGTGACTTGACTCAGGAACAACATGGCTTGACTCAGGAACAACAGCTGTAGCGTGACTTGACTTGTGGGGAACAACTGTGCCTTGGTTTGACTCGCGGGGAACAGCTGTGACCTGGCTTGATTCGTGAAGAACGGCAGCTGTGTCTTGACTTGACTCTGTGTCTTGACTTGACTCAGGGGTAGCCGCCGCGACATGAAGTAGCGCCACTTTAGCTGCCCATACCGTCATTAGGGGTGTGTCCAGCACGTGGGCCATCATGACCACAGGTTCAGGAATGGCGGCCATATCGTGGAGTGGCTTGGAGACGGCGGCCATCTTGTGCAGTGGCTTGGAGACGGCGGCCATCTTGTGCAGTGACTCTGGCGTGGCAGCCATCTTGTGCAGTGGCGCTGGCGTGGCAGCCATCTTGTGCAGTGGCTCAGGAAAGATGGCTGTAACTTGACTTGTGACAGGGGCGACAGCTGTAATTTGACTTGACACAGGAACAACAGCTTTAACTTGACTTGCTTTAGGAAAGGCAGTTCTGACTTGACTTGACACCAGAACAGCAGCTGTAGCTTGACTTGGCTTGGAAACTTGACTTGACTCAGAAAACACAGCTGCAAC
>VONZ01003445.1:0-21334 GCA_012976165.1 Labeo catla
AGATTACAGTTAGGTTACAGTTTGACAAGAGTTTACAGTTTCACAAAAACACAATGTTGTGTTTTATTGTGAGTGTACACAGATATAAGTAACACTTTGCACAATTGAACAAAATGGCAGAGTATGTTTTTATGTTTCCACTGTTCGATCAGCCCGCGCCTCTCCCACACACACACACACACACACGTTGGTTTGTTGAATTCTGACTGCATGCAGATAGATGAGAGAGAGCGAGGAGTGTGGTGCTTAAAACATTAGCATACCTTTGAACGGACAAGAGTTTTCTGTTCCACTTTTACAATCTCCAGGTCCTGGACCCATCCATCTGTAAAAAAGACCTGGGCTTGCTGCAGCGACTTGAAGTTACTGAAAACTTTGTGTGTGTATGCACTAACACTTAATATCATATAGTTGTATATATATGGGTGCTGGAAGTTGGGCAACAGTTTGACGTCCCTTGACCAGTCGCTCTGCTCGTAAGGATCCAGTCCTTTGATTCCCTTTATTTTCTCGTCATATCTCGTTTTTACATTAGGATTTAGTTTTAGGCTGTATGGTCCGACAATGTTTTCTTTAGCCCGCTGCATTTTGTAGGATTATATTCTGTTTTTCACGTTAATTTTTCATTATTTTCATGCCAGAATACTAGCCTGCTATGCCAGCCGGGCCAAACATACCCATAATTCTTTGCGTTCTGAAGAGGTTGCCACCCATTTGGTCACATGTCTTAAATAAAATAAAAAAAAAATAAAATAAAAACACGATATAAGTTGTGTACCAGGCTATGTGTTCATACTGAATTTCGAGCTGTGTCCTTTTCCTCCTCAACTATGGGATTATTTTTGTGCCAATAAGAATGAACGTAACTTTATAAAACTGAACGTAACTTTCCAAGAAACAATCAAAAATATGCCACTGCAAAAGAAGAAAAACACAATGAAAAATATAGCTGCAAGCAGCAATTGCGGGGCCAAGCACAACAGAGGCAGAATGAGGAGCTAAGCACGGCAAGGAGCAACAGACCGACTGTAACAATGAGTAACTAAAGTCATTTTAGGATGATATCAGCTGAAAAATCATAAATACAACCAATAGTATATTTTAATGGCTTATCACTTTTGACCAATAGGTGGTGCTGTTTTCAAATTGATGTGATGCGTTCTGTGTGAGGTGACAATGACACACAAATTTTGGTGTCATTATGCCAAAGCTTTGCAGAGATACATCCTCAGATGTAGTTTGGCATCTTTCCAGCAAATTTGTTGATGCGCTAAACGAAAACGGTTTCGTATATCGACACGAAATTCATAACTTTTTGCCAGCATAGTCTGAAGATGATCTGAGTCAAATTTGGTGAAGATCGGACTAACAGTCTGGGAGGAGTTCGAAAAAGTAGGTTTTGTACATTAATCAAAATGGCGGACAGGAAGTCTGGCCAATTTCGGCATAATGGGTATCAATGTTCTCGACTTGACCCAAGGAATCTATTGGCATCAGTTTCATTCCAATAGGCTAATGTAAACAGAAGTTATTAGCATTTTTGTAAATTTCATTATTAATGTTTAGTGAATGGCGTATTACTTCTGACCCATACGTGGCACTGTTACCAAATTGATGTGGCTTGGTCAGAGTGTGGTGACAATAGCACATATAAAATTTGGTGTCAATATGTCAAAGCTTTGCAGAGATACAGACTCGGATGCAATTTGGCATCTTTCCAGTAAATTCGTTGATGCGCTAAACGAAAACGGTTTTGTGTATCGACACAAAATCCATAACTTTTTGTCAGCATGGTCTGAAGATGATCTGAGTCAAATTTGGTGAAAATTGGACAAACGGTCTAGGAGGAGTTCGAAAAAGTAGGTTTTCAACATGAATCAAAATGGCGGACAGGAAGTTCAGCCAAAATTGGCAAAATTGGTATCGGTGTTCTCAGCATGACCGAAGGAATCTATCAAAATCAGTTTTATTTCAATAGGCTAATGTACGCAAAAGTTATTAGCATTTTTTTAAATTTCGTTATAACTTTTGACCACAAGGTGGCGCTGGCCCCAAAATTTTTATGTACATTCAGGGCATGGTGCCGAACATTTTTGTAATTAATGTCGAAACGATACGCTAATCCGTTCTCAAGATACAACATTTTAAAGCTAAATTCAAAATGGCCGACATCCAAAATGGCTGACATGGGAAAATTGGATATGGTTCGACTCGGTATGACACACCGAATCTAAAGAGACCAGTTTTGTGATTTTTGGACAAATCATTCAGACGTTATAAAGAAAATTAGCCATTTTTCGTATCTCCTGACCACTAGGGGGCACTGCACCGAAACACTGCAGGTAGGCTCAGGTCATGCTTGTTATAACACACACCAAGTTTGGTGTCAATATGACAAACTATTACGGAGATATAGCCTCACATTGATTTTTGCTAGCTTTTCGTAGAATTCTTTCGCGTGTTATTCGTGAACGGCTGGACGAATCGACTTGAATTCCATAACTTTTTGCCAGCGTGGTCTGAAGATGATCTGAATCAATTTTTGTGACAATCGGTACAACGGCCTAGGACGAGTTCGAAAAAGTAGGTTTTACGAACAATTGAGAATAGCGAAAAAACTAAACCTTACGATTTTTTTAAATTTTGGTGTCCATTCGACTCGGCATAAGCCAAGGAATCAGAGGAAAAAGAATTTTTGTTGTGTGGCTTACGGTTCAAACGTTATTAGCATAAATCTTTTGAAAGTTTGGACAAGTGGTGGCGCTAGAGAGTTTGAGTTAGAGACTCCAAACTTGCTATGGTTAATGTTGGGACTGTCCTCTATCAGTGTGCAAAATTATACAACTTTCCCGCAAGCGGTTCTATGGGCTGCCATAGACTTGTGGCGGAAGAGGAAGAAGGAGAATAATAAATATAGCTGCAAGCAGCAATTACGGTGCCAAGCACTCAAAGGGGAAAATGAGGAGCTAAGGATGTCAGGAACAGCAGATCAACTGCAACAATAAGTAAAGGGAAGCAATGTTAAAATGATTTTAGTCAAAATTACAGAAAAATGATGTAGAACACCTACTGATATGATTTAATGGCTTATTACATTTGACCAACGGGTGGCGCTGTTATCAAATCTATGTGGTGTGTTTAGTGTGAGGTGACAAAGGCACACACAAGTTTGGTGTCTTTATGTCAAAACTTTGCAGAGATAAAACCTCAGTCATTTTGGCATCAAGCCTAAAATTTGTAGAGGCGCTGTACGAAAACGGTTTCATCTATCAACATGAAATCCATAACTTTTTGTCAGCACAGTCTGAAGATGATCTGACTCGATTTTGGTGAAAATCAGACGAACGGTCTAGGACTAGTTCGAAAAAGTAGGTTTTCAACATAAACCAAAATGGCGGACATGAAGATTGACCAACTGTGTCATAATTGGTATCTATGTTGTCAGCATGACCCAAGGAATATTTTGAGACTAATCACATTACAATTGGCTAATGCTATCTACAGTTATTAGCATTTTTGTCATTTTTATAATTCATAGTTAATGAATGGTTTATTACTCCTGACCAATAGGTGGCGCTGTTACCAAATTGATGTGATGTAATCACTGTGAGGTGATAATGCCACATACAAAATTTGGTGCAAATATCTCAAAGCTTTGCAGAGATACAGCTTCAGGTGCGCTTTGGCATCTTTCCAGCAAATTCGTTGATGCGTTAAATGAAAACGGTTTCAAATATCGACACGAAATCCATAACTTTTTGTCAGCATGGTCTGAAGATGATCCGAGTCAAATTTGGTGAAAATCCGACTAACGGTCTAGGAGGAGTTCGAAAAAGTAGGTTTTCTACATGAATCAAAATGGCGAACAGGAAGTTAGGCCAATTTTGGCATAATTGGTATCAATGTTCTCGGCCTGACCCAAGGAATATTTTGAGATCACTTTCATTACAATTAACCATTTTTCACATAAGTTATTAGCATTTTTCGAAATTTCGTTATAACTTTTGACCACAAGGTGGCGCTGGCCCAAAAATTTTTATGTACATTCAGGGCATGGTGCCGAACATTTTTGTAATTAATGTCGAAACGATACGCTAATCCGTTCTCAAGATACAGCATTTTAAAGCTAAATTCAAAATGGCCGACACCCAAAATGGCTGACATGGGAAAATTGGATATGGTTCGACTCGGTATGACACACGAAGATCCTAAAGAGACCAGTTTGGCGGCAACTTTCCATAAGCGGTTCTATGGGCTGCCATAGACTTGCGAAGCGGAAGAAGCGGAAGAAGAAGAAGAAGAAGAAGCAGAATAATAAGAGCAACAGATACAATGATTGCCATGCACCTTGATTGCTTGGCTAATAGCATAGCGGATACAATGATTGCCACGCACCTCCGGTGCTGGCCTAAATAGCTGCAAGCAGCAATTGCGGGGCCAAGCACAACAGAGGCAGAACGAGGAGCTAAGCATGGCAAGGAGCAGCAGACCGACTGTAACAATGAGTAACTAAAATCATTCTAGGATGATATCGTTGAAATGGCTGAAAAATCATAAATACAACCAATAATATAATTTAATGGCTTATCACTTTTGACCAATAGGTGGTGCTGTTTTCAAATTGATGTGACACGTTCTGTGTGAGGTGACAATGACACACACAAATTTTGGTGTCATTATGCCAAAGCTTTACAGAGATACAGCCTCAGAATTATTTTGGCATCAAGCCTAAAATCTGTAGTGGCGCTGTACGAAAATGGTTTACTCTATCAACACGAAATCCATAACTTTGAGTCAGGACAGTCCGAAGATGATCTGACTCAATTTTGGTGAAAATCCGATCAATGGTCTAGGAGGAGTACAAACAAGTAGGTTTTGTACATTAATCAAAATGGCGTAAAGGAAGTTCGGCCAAGTATGGTATAATTGGTATGTATGTTGTCGGCATGACCCAAGGGATATTTTGGGACCAGTTTTATTACATTAGACTAATGCAATCACAAGTTATTAGCATTTTTGAAAATTTCATTATTAATGTTTAATGAATGGTGTATTACTTCTGACCAGTAGGTGCCGCTGTTACCGAATTGATGTGGCGTGGTCAGGGTGTGGTGACAATAGCACACATAAAATTTGGTGTCAATATGTCAAGGCTTTGCAGAGACACAGCCTCAGATGTAGTTTGGCATCTTTCCAGCAAATTCGTTGATGCGCTAAGCAGCGGTTTAGATGTATCGACTTCTAAAATCCAAACTTTTGCCAACATATTACAGAGATGATCTGAGTCAAATTTGAGAAATCGACTAACGGTCTAGGAGGAGTTCGAAAAAGTAGGTTTTCAACATGAATCAAAATGGCGGACAGGAAGTTCAGCCAAAATTGGCAAAATTGGTATCGGTGTTCTCAGCATGACCTAAGGAATCTATCAAAATCAGTTTCATTTCAATAGGCTAATGTACGCAAAAGTTATTAGCATTTTTTGAAATTTCGTTATAACTTTTGACCACAAGGTGGCGCTGGCCCCAAAATTTGTATGTACATTCAGGGCATGGTGCCGAACATTTTTGTAATTAATGTCGAAACGATACGCTAATCCGTTCTCAAGATACAGCATTTTAAAGCTAAATTCAAAATGGCCGACACCCAAAATGGCTGACATGGGAAAATTGGATATGGTTCGACTCGGTATGACAAACCGAATCTAAAGAGACCAGTTTTGTGATTTTTGGACAAATCATTCAGACGTTATAAAGAAAAATAGCCATTTTTCGTATCTCCTGACCACTAGGGGGCACTGCACCGAAACACTGCAGGTAGGCTCAGGTCATGCTTGTTATAACACACACTAAGTTTGGTGTCAATATGACAAACTATTACGGAGATATAGCCTCACATTGATTTTTGCTAGCTTTTCGTAGAATTCTTTCGCGTGTTATTCGTGAACAGCTGGACGAATCGACTTGAATTCCATAACTTTTTGCCAGCGTGGTCTGAAGATGATCTGGATCAATTTTTGTGACAATCGGTGCAACGGCCTAGGACGAGTTCGAAAAAGTAGGTTTTACGAACAATTGAGAATAGCTAAAAAACTAAACCTTACGATTTTTGAATTTTGGTGTCCATTCGACTCGGCATAAGCCAAGGAATCAGAGGAAAAAAGAATTTTTGTTGTGTGACTTACGGTTCAAACGTTATTAGCATAAATCTTTTGAAAGTTTGGACAAGTGGTGGCGCTAGAGAGTTTGAGTTAGAGACTCCAAACTTGCTATGGTTAATGTTGAGACTGTCCTCTATCAGTGTGCAAAATTATACAACTTTCCCGCAAGCGGTTCTATGGGCTGCCATAGACTTGCGGCGGAAGAGGAAGAAGGAGAAATATAGCTGCAAGCAGCAATTGCGGGGCCAAGCACAAAAGAGGCAGAATGAGGAGTTAAGCACGGCAAGGAGCAGCAGACCGACTACAACAGTGAGTAACTTAAGCCATTTTAGGATAATATCAGTTGAAATGGCTGAAAAATCATAAATACAAACAATCGTAATAAAATTTAATGGCTTATCACTTTTGACCAACAGGTGGTGCTGTTTTCAAATTGATGTGACGTGTTCTGTGTGAAATGACAATGACACACACAAAGTTTGCCGTCATTATGTCAAAGCTTTGCAGAGATACAGCCTCAGATGTAGTTTGGCATCTTTCCAGCAAATTTGTTGATGCGCTAAACGAAAACGGTTTCCTATATCGACACGAAATTCATAACTTTTTGCCAGCATAGTCTGAAGATGATCTGAGTCAAATTTGGTGAAGATCGGACTAACAGTCTGGGAGGAGTTCGAAAAAGTAGGTTTTGTACATTAATCAAAATGGCGGACAGGAAGTTTGGCCAATTTCGGCATAATGGGTATCAATGTTCTTGACTTCACCCAAGGAATGTCACGGTACATGGATCGGCGGTGTTCTCAGGTCTCGTGATTTGGTGTCCTGTGGTCACGTCATGCTCGTTGCGTCAGCTGCCAATCAGTCCCCGCACCAGGTGTCTCTCATTCCCGTCTGCTACATATACTCACCTCATTGTCTTCTTCCCCGTCTGATAGTTGCACCGGACTTTGGACTGTTTCGTTGGTTTTCGTCGTGTCTCCCTGTTGGATTGTGTATTTTCGTCGTTGGTCGTTGTGTGGATGTGTATTTCGTCACGGGAGTTTTCACCACATCACCATCAGCCATCTAGCCCCTGCGCCACCCAGCCGAGAGATCCCCTCATCACCACGGAGTTTGTGTTCACCTTGTCTTCAATAAATCTTTGTGTTTCACCTGCAGTTGCTTCCATCTCGTTCATTTCACCGTTACAGAACTATCAGACCACTTATGGAAGCAGCAGGCTCCACCCCACCCACGGCCGAGGAGGTTTTACGTTCCTGCGTCTCTCGGCTGGAATCCCAGGAGAAGAGCTCGGCGGATACGGGAACAGCGATCCGAGCTCTTGTGGCGCAGGTATCCGAGCTCACCCAGCGGATGCAACACTGGCAGCTCCCCACTGCGCCAACCCCACCACCCATGCCGCCCACCCATCCTGAACCATCCGGAGCGGCTCAGACGTCCGAGCCCCGCCTTCCCCCACCGGAGCTGTACAGCGGTGAGCCGAACTTTTGCCGGGCTTTCCTCACTAGATGCTCCATGCACTTCACGTTGCAACCGCACACGTTCTCTAGTGAGGAGAGCAAGGTGGCGTTCGCGCTCACCCTGTTAACGGGGAAGGCGGCACTGTGGGGGACAGCGGTATGGGAGAACCAAGATCCGTGTTGCGCCTCGTTCTTGGAGCTCGCCGCCGAGATGAAGCGGGTGTTTGACCGCGCGGCCACTGACGGATCTCAGACAGGGGGAGAGATCCGTCTCAGACTTTTCTATTGAGTTTCGCACCCTGGCGGCGGAGTGCCGATGGAACGAGGAGGCGCAGTGGGACATGTTCCTGCATGGGCTGGCTGACCGCGTCCAACGTGAGATCTACGCCCTGGAGCTACCCGCAGATCTCAACGGCCTTATCGATCTGGCACTGCGGGTAGACGCTCGACTCTCCCGAGCCGAGCGGCGGTGTTTACCCGCTCGGCTTCCCCCTGGGGAGGGACCTCCAGCTCGAGCCAGTGGCAACGACGCGGTCGGTCTATTCCAAGATCACAAGCCCATGCAGGTGGGTCGAGCTCGGTTGACGCGGGAGGAGAGGGAGAGGCGGAGATCTCACGGCCTCTGCCTGTACTGCGGGGCGGCGGGGCATTTCGCCTTTAGCTGCCCGGTAAAAGGGCCAGCCCGGCAGTAAAGATGGGGCTACTGTCGGGTGGGATCTCCGCTACCAAGTCCTCGTCCAGATCGACCTCCACGCTCCTCCCGGTCAGGCTTAGATGGCAACGTCTGGACCTGCACTGCACTGCACTCTTGGATTCTGGGGCTGAAGGTAACTTCATGGATTTTTCGTTTGCTTGTCATAATCATGTTCCCCTCCTCCCCCTCACCAGTTCTATTGCAGTCCACGCACTCAATGGTCAGACGCTTCCCACCATCACCACCATCACGGAACCCATCACTCTCACGGTATCTGGTAACCACCGTGAGAGCATCTCCTTCTACATCCTGGACTCCCCTCACGCACCCGTTGTTTTAGGACACCCCTGGCTCATTAAACACAACCCACGGATTGATTGGCAGCTAAGATCGGTGTCTGAGTGGAGCGTTAAGTGTCATGAGTCTTGTCTTGTGTCTGCCTGTCCGTCTGTATCTGAGTCTGTGTTGCAGGAGAAGGCGGCGGATCTGTGTAACGTGCCGGCGGAGTACCTCGACCTGAAGGAAGTGTTCAGTAAGTCTCGGGCTGCTTCTCTACCTCCTCATCGTCCCTATGACTGTGCTATAGAATTACTGCCAGGTACGTCTCCGCCTAAGGGCAAGTTATACTCACTTTCTATTCCTGAGAGAGAGGCTATGGAGAAATATATTTCTGATTCTCCAGCAGCCGGGTTCATTCGACCCTCCTCTTCTCCAGCAGGGGCGGGGTTCTTTTTTGTGGGGAAGAAGGATGGATCTCTGCGACCTTGTATTGATTACCGAGGGCTGAATAATATCACGGTAAAGAACACCTATCCCTTGCCGTTGATATCTTCAGCCTTCGAGAGGTTGCAGGGAGCATCGGTCTTCACTAAATTGGACTTACGTAACGCTTATCATTTGGTTCGCATCAGGAGGGGGGATGAATGGAAGACCGCCTTTAATACCCCCAGGGGGCACTTTGAGTACTTGGTTATGCCCTTCGGCTTGTCCAACTCCCCAGGGGTCTTTCAGGCACTCGTTAATGATGTGTTGAGAGATATGGTCGACCAATTCATATATGTCTACCTGGACGACATATTGATTTTTTCTTCTTCTCTCCAGGAACATGTTCAACACGTCAGACGAGTGCTTCAGAGGCTGCTAGAGAATGGGCTTTTTGTCAAGGCGGAGAAATGCGACTTTCATGCACAGTCTGTTCCTTTTCTAGGGTACATTGTGTCGGCCGAGGGCATGCGCATGGATCCCGAGAAGATCAAGGCTGTGGTGGATTGGCCAAGTCCAGATTCCTGTAAGGCCCTACAGAGGTTTCTGGGGTTCGCCAATTTTTACCGGCGTTTTATTCGCAATTACAGCCAACTAGCCGTGCCTCTGACGGCCTTGACCTCTCCCAGAACGGCGTTCAGGTGGTCAGACGCAGCGGAAGCTGCGTTTGCCAACCTCAAACGCCGCTTTGTTTCGGCCCCCATCCTTGTTACCCCTGATCCGTCACGTCAGTTCGTGGTGGAGGTCGACGCGTCAGAGGTGGGGGTAGGTGCGGTGCTGTCCCAGCGCTCACCCTCGGACGACAAGATGCATCCCTGCGCGTTTTTTTCTCATCGTTTGTCGTCAGCAGAGTCTAATTACGATATTGGTAACAGAGAGCTGTTGGCAGTCAAGCTAGCACTGGAGGAGTGGCGCCACTGGTTGGAGGGATCGGCGGTACCCTTTATGGTTTGGACCGATCATAAGAACCTAGAATACATCAGAACCGCCAAAAGACTGAACTCGAGGCAGGCTAGGTGGGCACTTTTTTTCGGACGTTTTGATTTTACTCTCTCGTACCGCCCGGGTTCCAAAAATGTCAAACCCGATTCTTTATCTCGAATTTTTGACCGCTCCGATCGCCCGTCCACTCCCGAGAGTATTTTTTCCGAGACACTTATTGTCTCTACCCTCAGTTGGGAGGTCGAATCGAAGGTTAAAACAGCCTTACATGGGGTAACGCCTCCGGCCGGTTGCCCACCTAACCGTTTGTTTGTGCCAGAAGGTCTTCGGTCCGAAGTTATCCAGTGGGGTCATTGTTCCAGTGTAGCATGTCATCCAGGGGTAAGTCGCACCTTACATTTGGTCAAGCAAAGATTTTGGTGGCCACTCATGGCTCGTGATGTTCGCAGTTTTGTTTTGGCTTGCTCAGTCTGTGCCATTGGTAAGACTTCTAACAGACCTCCAGATGGGCTCTTACAACCGCTGCCAATCCCTTCGAGACCCTGGTCCCACATTGCGCTAGATTTTGTTACCGCCCTCCCACCCTCTCAGGGTAACACGGTAGTTTTGACCGGGGTGGACCGGTTCTCGAAGGCGGTTCATTTCATTCCCTTGCCCAAATTACCTTCAGCCAAGGAGACAGCGGTAGTGGTCATTGATCACGTCTTTCGGTTACATGGCCTCCCGACAGACGTGGTCTCTGACAGAGGGCCCCAGTTTGTGTCCAAATTTTGGCGAGAATTTTGTAGACTTCTGGGGGCCACTGTTAGTCTCTCTTCGGGGTTCCATCCCCAAAGCAATGGGCAGACTGAGAGAGCCAACCAAGATTTGGAGAGAACACTACGATGTACGGTCGCTCGAAATCCTTCCTCCTGGAGTCAGCAGCTGTCGATGGTGGAGTACGCACACAATTCCTTACCAGTATCGGCCACGGGCCTTTCCCCATTTGAATGTAGTATAGGTTACCAGCCACCTATTTTTCCCAGTCTGGAAGCCGAAGTTGCGGTCCCCTCCGCTCACGCCTTCGTCCAGAGGTGCCGTCGCACATGGTCCAGAGCCCGCGAGACTCTGGTCCAGGTGGGAGCGCGCACCAAGGCCAAAGCTGATCGCCACCGGTCGAGGCCCCCCGTATACGTCGTCGGTTCCAAAGTGTGGCTTTCTACTAAGAACATTCCTCTCCGATCCGTTTCGAATAAACTTGCTCCCAAATTCATTGGCCCGTTTTCTGTCACCAAGATCATTAGTCCGGTGGCAGTCCGCCTTAATCTACCTCCAGCGTACAGGAGGATTCATCCCGTGTTCCATGTGTCAAAGATCAAGCCTGTGTTTTTTGCTCGTATTAATCCGCCTGTCCCGGTTCCCCCACCGCCGCGGCTCGTAGACGGGGAACCAACCTATTCGGTCAACCGTATTCTGGACTCTAGGCGGAGGGGACGCGGATTCCAGTACTTGGTGGACTGGGAAGGTTACGGTCCGGAGGAGAGAAGTTGGGTACCTGCCAGAGACATTCTGGATCACTCTCTTATTGATGAATTCAATCAACAGGTACAGGAGGCTGGGAACGTCAGGGGACGTTCCTAGGAGAAGGGGTACTGTCACGGTACATGGATCGGCGGTGTTCTCAGGTCTCGTGATTTGGTGTCCTGTGGTCACGTCATGCTCGTTGCGTCAGCTGCCAATCAGTCCCCGCACCAGGTGTCTCTCATTCCCGTCTGCTACATATACTCACCTCATTGTCTTCTTCCCCGTCTGATAGTTGCACCGGACTTTGGACTGTTTCGTTGGTTTTCGTCGTGTCTCCCTGTTGGATTGTGTATTTTCGTCGTTGGTCGTTGTGTGGATGTGTATTTCGTCACGGGAGTTTTCACCACATCACCATCAGCCATCTAGCCCCTGCGCCACCCAGCCGAGAGATCCCCTCATCACCACGGAGTTTGTGTTCACCTTGTCTTCAATAAATCTTTGTGTTTCACCTGCAGTTGCTTCCATCTCGTTCATTTCACCGTTACAAGGAATCTATTGGCATCAGTTTCATTCCAATAGGCTAATGTAAACAGAAGTTATTAGCATTTTTGTAAATTTCATTATTAATGTTTAGTGAATGGCGTATTACTTCTGACCAATAGGTGGCACTGTTACCAAATTGATGTGGCTTGGTCAGAGTGTGGTGACAATAGCACATATAAAATTTGGTGTCAATATGTCAAAGCTTTGCAGAGATACAGACTCGGATGCAATTTGGCATCTTTCCAGTAAATTCGTTGATGCGCTAAACAAAAACGGTTTCGTGTATCGACACGAAATCCATAACTTTTTGTCAGCATGGTCTGAAGATGATCTGAGTCACATTTAGTGAAAATTGGACTAACGGTCTAGGAGTAGTTCGAAAAAGTAGGTTTTCAACATGAATCAAAATGGCGGACAGGAAGTTCAGCCAAAATTGGCAAAATTGTTATTGGTGTTCTCAGCATGACCGAAGGAATCTATCAAAATCAGTTTCATTTCAATAGGCTAATGTACGCAAAAGTTATTAGCATTTTTTGAAATTTCGTTAGAAATTTTGACCACAAGGTGGCGCTGGCCCCAAAATTTTTATGTACATTCCGGGCATGGTGCCGAACATTTTTGTAATTAATGTCGAAACGATACGCTAATCCGTTCTCAAGATACAGCATTTTAAAGCTAAATTCAAAATGGCCGACACCCAAAATGGCTGACATGGGAAAAGTGGATATGGTTCGACTCGGTATGACACACCGAATCTAAAGAGACCAGTTTTGTGATTTTTGGACAAATCATTCAGACGTTATAAAGAAAAATAGCCATTTTTCGTATCTCCTGACCACTAGCGGGCACTGCACCGAAACACTGCAGGTAGACTCAGGTCATGCTTGTTATAACACACACCAAGTTTGGTGTCAATATGACAAACTATTACGGAGATATAGCCTCACATTGATTTTTGCTAGCTTTTTGTAGAATTCTTTCGCGTGTTATTCGTGAACGGCTGGACGAATCGACTTGAATTCCATAACTTTTTGCCAGCGTGGTCCGAAGATGATCTGGATCAATTTTTGTGACAATCGGTGCAACGGCCTAGGACGAGTTCGAAAAAGTAGGTTTTACGAACAATTGAGAATAGCGAAAAAACTACACCTTACGATTTTTGAATTTTGGTGTCCATTCGACTCGGCATAAGCCAAGGAATCAGAGGAAAAAAGAATTTTTGTTGTGTGGCTTACGGTTCAAATGTTATTAGCATAAATCTTTTGAAAGTTTGGACAAGTGGTGGCGCTAGAGAGTTTGAGTTAGAGACTCCAAACTTGCTATGGTTAATGTTGGGACTGTCCTCTATCAGTGTGCAAAATTATACAACTTTCCCGCAAGCGGTTCTATGGGCTGCCATATACTTGCGGCGGAAGAGGAAGAAGGAGAAATATAGCTGCAAGCAGCAATTGCGGGGCCAAGCACAACAGATGCAGAATGAGGAGCTAAGCATGGCAAGGAGCAACAGACCGACTGTTAATTTCCCATGCATTTTCCAGGACTACAAAATTAGTAATTAATTTGCAAGCTTTTTCAGGGTGCATGGGAACCCTATATATATATATATATATATATGTTTGTTGTTGTTGTTGTTTTCAGATTAAAACAAAAAATGATCAACTTACAGAGCTCTTTTGGAGGTTTTGATGACTGCCAATAATCTAATGAGACACTCGTCTGATTTCTTGAATTTCTGAAGCTCAAACTCCTCCAGCTCCTCCTCTGACGTCAACAACACAAAGGCCAAAGCAGACCACTGGGCAGGAGAAAGATCAGCAGATGAGAGACTTCCTTTGCTAAGGTGGGTCTGAATGTCTTTCACCAGAGTTTGGTTGTTCAGTTCATTCAGACAGTAGAAAAGATTGATGGATCTCTCTGGAGACAGATTAGCTTCAAATTTCTGCTTGATGTACAGGACTATTTCCTTTTTGATTTGGTCATTTCCATCCTGCTGTGTCAACAGACCCTGTAAGAGTCGCTGATTAGACTGGAGTGACAAACCAAGGAGGAATCGAAGAAAAAGATCCAGGTGTCCATTATCACTCTCTAGTGCCTTGTCCACTGCAGTCTTGAGCAAATCAATCATGTTTGTTTTCGACTGGAGTGACAGTCCAAGGAGGAAGTGAAGGAAAAAGTCCAGATAAACACTACCACTCTCAAGCACCTTGTCCACTGTAGTCTTGAGCAAATCAATCATGGTTTCACTTTTGTTTTTCTGTTTTATAGAGTCTTGATCAAACACGTATTTTTTGTTGATGTCTAGAAATAGATGTGCATAAAGGGCTGCAATAAACTCTTGAATGCTCAAGTGAACAAAGCAGTACATGGTACCAAGAACGATCCCTGTTTCCTCCTTAAAGATCTGGGTACACATGCCTGAATACACTGATGCTTTATCAACGTCAATACCACAGTCTTTCAGATCTGTGTCATAGAAGATCACATTGTTTCTTTCCAGCTGATGAAATGCCAGTTTCCCCAGTGAAACGATGGCATCTTGGCAGAGTCTTGGGAGTGTCTTCCGTATTTAATTCCTGCAGTGCTCTGGACTTATCATCAGCCTTATTGTTTTTCACATCATTATTTTTTTTCTCCTCCAAAATGTTCTGGAGAACAGTGGCTGAAATCCAGCAGAAGACTGGGATGTGGCACACGATAAAAAGACTCTTTGATTTTTTAACATGAGCAACGATTTCTTTGGCCAGATTCTCATCTGTGAATCTTTTTCTGAAGTACTCCTCCTTTTGTGCATCACTGAATCCTCGTATCTCTGTCAGCCGGTCGATACAGTCAGGAGGAATCTTACCGGCAGCTGCTGGTCTGGTGGTGATCCAGATGAGAGCAGAAGGAAGCAGATTTCCCTTGATGAGGTTTGTTAGGAGAACATCCAGAGAGGCTGGTGATAAAACATCAGACCACACGTCATTACCATCAAAGTTTAGAGGAAGACGAAATTCATCCAAACCATCAAGAATGAAGAGGACTTTTTGGTTTCTTCTTATAAGGTTCAGTCCTTTTGTCTCTGGGAAAAACTAAGTTATAAGGTCCATCAAACTTATTTTCTCTTTCTCCTTTAAGTTCATCTCTCTGAATGGAAGAGGAAATATGAATCTGATATCTTGATTTTCTTTTCCTTCAGCCCAATCCAGAACAAACTTCTGCACAGAGATTGATTTTCCAATGCCAGCAACTCCTTTTGTCAGTACAGTTCTGATCTTTTTGTCTTGTTCAGGTGCTTCAAACAAATTTGTGCATTCAACCTGTATTTCTTGTGATTCATGACGCCTGGAAGCAACTTCAATCTGTCTTACCTCATGTTCAGTATTGACCTGTTCACTACAACCCTGAGTGATATAGAGATCTGTGTAGATGTTATTCAGAAGTGTAGAGTCACCTTGCTTTGCAATTCCTTCAAACACACATTGATACTTCTTCTTCAAGTTTGATTTTAGCTGATGAATGAAGATCAGCTCATCTAAAAAGAGACAAAATCTTTTTTTTGTTTGTTTTTTTAGCATTTTAGTTTTACTATTTTCCCCAATACATTTATAAGTGTCAATGTGACAGATGATCACGAGTCTCTTACCTTCTAAAGTATCAGCAGCTTCATCTTGCTTCATTTCTCTCAGGAAGTAGAGTGTGAGATCAAGAGCTGCTTCTTTGATACTGCATCTGTTCTCATTAAAATCCTTCACAAAGTATTGTACATCATCATCTTGTAATATTTTCTTAAACTTTTCCAGCTCATTCTTCAGATATGTGATAATTTTGCTTTCAAGACCCTAAAAAAAAAAAAAAGTTCCTAAAAATCAAAGAAAAAAAAATCCCTTTTCCATTTTTATGTGTTCCTAAAAGAATATCAAGATAAAATATCAAGATAAAACAGAAATCAAATTTCTATAGAATATTCTTGTAAGCGGTGTTCAGTAAACTATTTGTTTATTATATAAGTATTATTGATTATTATGTAAACATTATTGAAAATGTGTTTTCCTACTTGGAAGATCCACAGGAGATTGTAGTTCCTGTGAGTCTGGATGTCTGAATCTAATGTCTCATATTGAACCCTATTAGTGAATAAAACGAAGTACTGCATTTTCAGGGAAATTATTAGAAAACTGGACTGAAAATTTATTTTTTTCTTTTTCTTTTTTTAACAAAGACAGAGCAATAGCTGTTTAAGTTCACACTGTTAAAATTATAGGACCTATTTAAGTATAAATTTAGGTTAATATTAGGTCTCATTTTAATCTTCTTTGCTGTTGCTCTTAGCATCTTAATGAAAACGCTGATAAATATTTACACAATACAAATTCATGATAAATATTCAATGAAATATTTTCTTGCAGTCCATGTGCAACCAACAATAAGAAAAACATTAAATACCTTTTGGTAGATGATGCTTTTTTCTCACTGAAGTTCGGTGGTTCACCTTTTGACCAGTCACTCTTCACAGACACAGAGCTGGACACATGTGAGTCTGATCTTACACTAATGACACAAAGAACAGAGAAAAACTATAGGAGATACTTTAGCCTCATTTGAAGAGATTTAGTGTACCAGATGGGTGTTTGTTTAGTCCAGTTTAACACAAACTAATTCACTAACTCATCAGACCTGCTATAAAGGAATCATCTAACAGTCAAGTGAAGCGCTGCTTTCTCATCCTGCACAGATTCTACTTCACTAAAAAACACAATTGACTCATGCAACATCAATAGTAACAAATATAATGACTAAAGAACTGTGTATAGTGAATGAGTCTGAGAAGACACAAAATTCTTTTACATTTCCCTTTATTTACAAATCTACACTGTAAGAGTTTGACATATTTTGTTGTATTTAAATTAAATGTAGTTTGCCCATTATTTACATTTAATACACAATAAACATGCAACCCCAAACATGTAATGCATTTACATTTATATAATAAATTATGGATGATCTATTAATGTAATTTCTACAGGTTCTGATATGTTAACAGTACAGATAATTCTAGCAACATACAAACACAGTGTTCTTTTCTTTACATAAATGTGTCTGTTTGAAGACAGTATCTTGGAGAAACTAAATTTCATTCATGGAAATAGTGAGAAAAAGACTCCATTATTGATGGGGTTTTATTGTTCACAGAAAGTGTTTAAAATAATAAACTGAAAACAGACTCAGTGTTACCTCTGTTTCTGTGAGAGACTCATCTCAGACGGAGAGTGCTTTCCTCGCTCCTCTGACATACTGCAGATAAACTGATCAACACTGAGATCTTTGTGTCTCTGAAGACGATCAGATGCTCATCATGACCTGAACATGACAATGTGTCACTGAAATCAATATCATGATAGTTCAGAGGAACAAATGATGAAGAAAAATAACTAGTGCTGAATGTTTATCAAACAATCAATATAAAAAGCCATGTAACTGGTGTCATATGGTGTTATGACCCTTTCAGAATTATTTTAATACTACATTTTTACAGACTTGTAAATTAAGTTATAACCTGAATCACGCTTACATATGAAATCCGTTCATCCTAAATAACTGTAATCGTGAAAGTATTCAAACTTACTTGCAATAGTCCAGACGATCTTGTACTGTAGAAACACACCTGTGCGATCTTCACTATTGATGTTTGTCACATGATACGAATCAAAGTCCAGTTAACAACAGATCTAGTGCATCAGCGCCACCAACTGGACAGGAATGTGATGCACAAACACACCTGTTTCTCCTTCTTCCTTCGAACTGCAGATCACAAACTAAAGTAGTGCTGTTTCTTCCTGTTCTCCCTCTCCTGCAGATAATGCAGAATCTTCTCGATTCACCTCGTTCTTGTAAATGTGTGAACTTTGAAGGTTTAGTTGAATAATGACAGACAAATCATATTAAATAATCCAAGCCAAACATATAAATCTGAAAGGTCATAATTATTACATAACAGAATTATATACAGTCCTATTTTTATTTGAAGAAATTTCATTACATTCATTTCATTATAGTAATAGCCTATGATTTCTTTCTGTTCACCTGTAGGTTAAGATGAATTAATTAAGATATATGAAAAAAAAAAATTATTATAGTTATAAAATTATATATAGTTATTTTCATCTTATTTTCTGAATTTACCATTTCTGTTCAGTTTTACAGGTTGCTGTGATGTTGATTTATGTGCTTTTCACAATCTGACATTTAAGGTTTAAATAGTTTTTGTTATGGAGGAGGCTCCTGTACCGCCTCCCCACACCACCAGAGGAACCATCTCCTGAATATTAGCTCTCTCCCATTCAGACTCCATCTCCCATTACCCCTGGGATTGACCACACCCCTCACATGCACCTCATTTTTTTTTTATTATTAATACTGACTTTACAAAACAGTGTAAGTGTCAGGTTCAGTGACAACTGGAACTGTGAGTAAAACAACCTATTGTGAGGGATTAAGTGTATTAACAAGTTAAACATAAAATAAATGAACAAATATCTAAAATATAATAAATAAAATAAAATACAATAATAATTAAATAAAAATGAAATGATAAAAACACAAATAGATTTAAAAAAAAAAGTTTACTTGTTTTGACTCAAGTGGGGGGTAAGAAACCTCATCTAAACATTGTATATCTGTTCACAGATGATTCAATGATCTTATTTAAAATCTGGTATGTTTTAACTGCTTTTTGTTGCTTTTTAATTTACACAGGGAATCAGAAAAACTTTTTTAAATCAGAGCAAAAAACTATACAATTTGGTTTAGAAGCTGTAACTTATTTACACTTGTGAATATGATCTTTTCCAAGCAAACATAAGATTTTAACAGCATTATCTAAAAGAGCAGAGCCAGTGTTACAAAACAGAAGCAGGACCATTTCTTCTGTAATATCAGTGAGGTTATTAAAGGATGTAAAAATCAAAATTGAAATCTCAGTCCAAAATGGTACTGTGAAGGGACATCTAAAGAACAAATGAAGCACTGATTCATTTTCAGATCCACAAAAAGAGCATTCTGGGTGAATATACATAAACTTAGATAAAAATAACTTACAGCGGTAAAATTTGTGAAGGATTTTAAGATGGATTTCTTTAACCTTGTTTGGTATTACAAAATGATTATGAACAGACCATATGTTACACAAAGATGAAGGATAAATCTGTTTCCATGAAGACAGTGCTTTAGGGTCAATACTGCTCATAGAGAGTAATGTTCTTCTGATATGAATATTATTGCATTTTTTATCTGACAAATCAATATCTCCTATCATTAAACAGGGAATGTCTTCCTTTAAAGAAGAATACTGTAACAGTGATTTAATAAGCTGTTGAAGCTTAGGTGATATGCCATTAATTATTCTAATAAATTCTATATGAGTAATATCAATACTGTTTTCCTTAATGAATGTTTTATAACTAATCAGAGTCCCACCAGTGTCTTGAAATAAAGATCTTCTTTTCTACACATTCTTTGTTAAATATGATCCTGTTTTTATACAGAATATATTGATTATTCCAAACAATACATTTCTGAGGTTAAAAATTATGCTTAAAAGCCATTTTCCAAGAATTTAGTGCTGGTGAAAATCTGATAACTTGATTGGTAACTTATTACAGTTAAAATTACAACCTAGCAAACATTTTAAGGCACCACAACGGTTAAATAATAAGTTTGGAATGAAAAACCAGGGATCATTTCCTCCAAACATACAGTGTTTGACCCAGTTGATTTTAAACACCTGGTTGAGAGTTGTGAAATCAAGAGCATTAAAGCCTCCGTCAGCATCATCACTAATCACTGTTTTCCTTTTGATGTATTCAGTCTTGTTTTTACAAATAAATTTGAGCAAAAGAGAGTCAGTTGATGTTGCTGTCTTTTTGTCCACATACAGTGGGTACGGAAAGTATTCAGACCCCCTTAAATTTTTCACTCTTTGTTATATTGCAGCCATTTGCTAAAATCATTTAAAGTTCATTTTTTTCCTCATGAATGTACACACAGCACCCCATATTGACAGAAAAACACAGAACTGTTGACATTTTTGCAGATTTATTAAAAAAGAAAAACTGTAAAAAAGTATTCAGACCCTTTGCTGTGACACTCATATATTTAACTCAGGTGCTGTCCATTTCTTCTGATCATCCTTGAGATGGTTCTACACCTTCATTTGAGTCCAGCTGTGTTTGATTATACTGATTGGACTTGATTAGGAAAGCCACACACCTGTCTATATAAGAGCTTACAGCTCACAGTGCATGTCAGAGCAAATGAGAATCATGAGGTCAAAGGAACTGCCTGAAGAGCTCAGAGACAGAATTGTGGCAAGGCACAGATCTGGCCAAGGTTACAAAAAATTTCTGCTGCACTTAAGGTTCCTAAGAGCACAGTGGCCTCCATAATCCTTAAATGAAAGACGTTTGGGACGACCAGAACCATTCCCAGAGCTGGCCGTCCAGCCAAACTGAGCTATCGGGGGAGAAGAGCCTTGGTGAGAGAAGTAAAGAAGAACCCAAAGATCACTGTGGCTGAGCTCCAGAGATGCAGTCGGGAGATGGGAGAAAGTTGTAGAAAGTCAACCATCACTGCAGCCCTCCACCAGTTGGGACTTTATGGCAGAGCGGCCGACAGAAGCCTCTCCTCAGTGCAAGACACGTGAAAGCCTGCATGGAGTTTGCTAAAAAACACCTGAAGGACTCCAAGATGGTGAGAAATAAGATTCTCTGGTCTGATGAGACCAAGATAGAACTTTTTGCCCTTAATTCTAAGCGGTATGTGTGGAGAAAACCAGGCACTGCTCATCACCTGTCCAATATAGTCCTAACAGTGAAGCGTGGTGGTGGCAGCATCATGCTGTGGGGGTGTTTTTCAGCTGCAGGGACAGGACGACTGGTTGCAATCGAGGGAAAGATGAATGCGGCCAAGTACAGGGATATCCTGGACGAAAACCTTCTCCAGAGTGCTCAGGACTTCAGACTGGGCTGAAGGTTTACCTTCCAACAAGACAATGACCCTAAGCACACAGCTAAAATAACGAAGCAGTGGCTTCACAACAACTCCGTGACTGTGTTTTTCTGTCAATATGGGGTGCTGTGTGTACATTAATGAGGAAAAAAAATGAACTTAAATGATTTTAGCAAATACCCACTGTAGTTAAATACCATGAACTTAATTGCACAGAAAAAGGAAAGAACACTTTAAATCAGGGAACACTATTCACTATTTACTAGTTGCTTATTAACATGCATATTA
>VONZ01003446.1:0-21333 GCA_012976165.1 Labeo catla
CTTTCATGCATGTATACATTTTTCATATAGCTCAGCTGTATTCATGAAACTGTCTAGACTAACGTTTTCTGACTGAGAAAAGACGTTTTAGAGCATTTCTGAGCAAGGCTTAGTTTCATGAGCCGAGATGCATAAAAGCAGTATTGGCGTTCTTAGAAGGCCTTAACTATGCGTTTCATGCACTTAGGATTTAACTAAAGCTGATATGAAGAAAACTTCTAACGCATCAAGAAATGTCTTTCTGCATCACAAATAACATTCCTTTCATGCATGTATAAATTTTTCATATAGCTCAGCTGTATTCATGAAACTGTCTAAAGTAACGTTTTCTGACTAAGAAAAGACGTTTGAGCGCATTTCTGAGCAAGCCTTCGAATTATCAGCCGGGATGCATAAAAGCAGTATTGGCGTTCCTAGAAGACCTCAAATATGCGTTTCTTGCACTTAAGCTTTAACTAAAGTTGATATGAAGAAAACTTCTAACACATCAAGAAATGTCTTTCTGCATTAGAAATAACATTCCTTTCATGCATGTAAAAATTTTTCTTATAGGTCAGCCTGTATTCATGAAACTGCCTAAACTAACGTTTTCTGAATGAGAAAAGACGTTTTAGACCATTTCTGAGCAAGGCTTAGTTTCACGAGTCGAGATGCATAAAAGTAGTATTGGCGTTACTAGAAGGCCTTAACAAGGCGTTTCATGCACTTAGGATTTAACTAAAGTTGATATGAAGAAAACTTCTAACACATCAAGAAATGTCTTTCTGCATTACAAATAACATTTCTTTCATGCATGTATAAATTTTTCATATAGCTCAGCCTGTATTCATGAAACTGCCTAAACTAACGTTTTCTGAATGAGAAAAGACGTTTGAGAGCATTTCTGAGCGAGCCTTCGAATTATGAGCCGAGATGCATAAAAGCAGTATTGGCGTTCCTAGAAGGCCTTAACCATACGTTTAATGCACCGAGGCATTAACTAAATTTGATGAGAAGAAAACTTCTAACACATCAAGAAATGTCTTTCTGCATTATAAATAACATTTCTTTCATGCATGTATACATTTTTCTTACAGGTCAGCCTGTGTTCATGAAAGTGCCTAAACTAACGTTTTCTGACTGAGAAAAGACGTTTGAAGCATTTCTGAGCAAGGCTTAGTTTGACGAGTCGAGATGCATAAAAGCAGTATTGGCGTTCTTAGAAGGCCTTAACTGTGCGTTTCATGCACTTAGGCTTTAACTAAAGTTGATATGAAGAAAACTTCTGACGCATCAAGAAATGTCTTTCTGCATCAGAAATAACATTCCTTTCATGTATGTATCAATTTTTCATATAGCTCAGCTGTATTCATGAAACTGCCTAAACTAACGTTTTCTGACTGAGAAAAGACGTTTTAGAGCATTTCTGAGCAAGGCTTAGTTTCACGAGTCGAGACGCATAAAAGCAGTATTGGCGTTCTTAGAAGGCCTTAACTGTGCGTTTCATGCACTTAGGCTTTAACTAAAGTTGATATGAAGAAAACTTCTAACGCATCAAGAAATGTCATTCTACATCACAAATAACATTCCTTTCATGTATGTATAAATTTTTCATATAGCTCAGCTGTATTCATGAAACTGCCTAAAGTAACGTTTTCTGACTAAGAAAAGACGTTTGAGCGCATTTCTGAGCAAGCCTTCGAATTATCAGCCGGGATGCATAAAAGCAGTATTGGCGTTCCTAGAAGGCCTTAACTATGCGTTTCATGTACTTAGGCTTTAACTAAAGTTGATATGAAGAAAACTTCTAACACATCAAGAAATGTCTTTCTGCATCACAAATAACATTCCTTTCATGCATGTAAATTTTTTTTTAATATAGGTCAGCTGCATTCATGAAACTGTCTAAAGTAACGTTTTCTGACTGAGAAAAGACGTCTGAGAGCATTTCTGAGCAAGCCTTCGTTTCATGAGCCGAGATGCATAAAAGCAGTATTGGCGTTCTTAGAAGGCCTCAAATATGCGTTTCTTGCACTTAAGCTTTAACTAAAGTTGATATGAAGAAAACTTCTAACACATCAAGAAATGTCTTTCTGCATTAGAAATAACATTCCTTTCATGCATGTAAAAATTTTTCTTATAGGTCAGCCTGTATTCATGAAACTGCCTAAACTAACGTTTTCTGACTGAGAAAAGTCGTTTGAGAGCATTTCTGAGCGAGCCTTCTAATTATGAGCCGAGATGCATAAAAGCAGTATTGGCGTTCCTAGAAGGCCTCACCTATGCGTTTCATGCACTTAGGATTTAACTAAAGGTGATATGAAGGAAACTTCTAACGCATCAAGAAATGTCTTTCTGCATCACAAATAACATTCCTTTCATGTATGTATAAATTTTTCATATAGCTCAGCTGTATTCATGAAACTGTCTAAAGTAACGTTTTCTGATTAAGAAAAGACGTTTTCTGACTGAGAAAAGACGTTTGAGAGCATTTCTGAGCAAGTCTTCGTTTCATGAGCCGGGATGCATAAAAGCAGTATTGGCGTTCCTAGAAGGCTTCAACTATGCGTTTCATGCACTTAGGCTTTAACTAAAGTTGATATGAAGAAAACTTCTAACACATCAAGAAATGTCTTTCTGCATTAGAAATAACATTCCTTTCATGCATGTAAAAATTTTTCTTATAGGTCAGTCTGTATTCATCAAACTGCCTAAACTAACGTTTTCTGACTGAGAAAAGCCGTTTGAGAGCATTTCTGAGCGAGCCTTCGAATTATGAGCCGAGATGCATAAAAGCAGTATTGGCGTTCCTAGAAGGCCTTAACCAGGCGTTTAATGCACCGAGGCATTAACTAAATTTGATATGAAGAACACTTCTAACACATCAAGAAATGTCTTTCTGCATTACAAATAACATTTCTTTCATGCATGTATATTTTTTTAATATAGGTCAGCTGTATTCATGAAACTGTATAAACTAACGTTTTCTGACTGAGAAAAGACGTTTAAGAACATTTCCGAGCGAGCCTTCGTTTCATGAGCCGAGATGCATAAAAGCGGTATTGGCGTTCCTAGAAGGCCTTAACTATGCGTTTCATGCACTTAGGCTTTAACTAAAGTTGATATGAAGAAAACTTCTAACACATCAAGAAATGTCTTTCTACATTATAAATAACATTTCTTTCATGCATGTATACATTTTTCTTACAGGTCAGCCTGTGTTCATGAAAGTGCCTAAACTAAAGTTTTCTGACTGAGAAAAGACGTTTGAAGCATTTCTGAGCAAGGCTTAGTTTCACGAGTCGAGATGCATAAAAGCAGTATTGGCGTTCTTAGAAGGCCTTAACTATGCGTTTCATGTACTTAGGCTTTAACTAAAGTTGATATGAAGAAAACTTCTAACACTTCAAGAAATGTCTTTCTGCATTACAAATACCATTTCTTTCATGCATGTATAAATTTCTCATATAGCTCAGCTGTATTCATGAAACTGCCTAAACAAACGTTTTCTGACTGAGAAAAGTCGTTTGAGAGCATTTCTGAGCGAGCCTTCGAATTATGAGCCGAGATGCATAAAAGCAGTATTGGCGTTCCTAGAAGGCCTCAACTATGCGTTTCATGCACTTAGGCTTTAACTAAAGGTGATATGAAGGAAACTTCTAACGCATCAAGAAATGTCTTTCTGCATCACAAATAACATTCCTTTCATGTATGTATAAATGTTTCATATAGCTCAGCTGTATTCATGAAACTGTCTAAAGTAACGTTTTCTGACTAAGAAAAGACGTTTTCTGACTGAGAAAAGACGTTTGAGAGCATTTCTGAGCAAGTCTTCGTTTCATGAGCCGGGATGCATAAAAGCAGTATTGGCGTTCCTAGAAGGCTTCAACTATGCGTTTCATGCACTTAGTCTTTAACTAGAGTTGATATGAAGAAAACTTCTAACACATCAAGAAATGTCTTTCTGCATTATAAATAACATTTCTTTCCTGCATGTATAAATTTTTCATATAGCTCAGCTGTATTCATGAAACTGTCTAAACTAACGTTTTCTGACTGACAAAAGACCTTTTAGAGCATTTCTGAGCAAGGCTTAGTTTCACGAGTCGAGATGCATAAAAGCAGTATTGGCGTTCTTAGAAGGCCTTAACTGTGCGTTTCATGCACTTAGGCTTTAACTAAAGTTGATATGAAGAAAACTTCTAACGCAACAAGAAATGTCTTTCTGCATCACAAATAACATTCCATTCATGTATGTATAAATTTTTCATATAGCTCAGCTGTATTTATGAAACTGTCTAAAGTAACGTTTTCTGACTAAGAAAAGACGTTTGAGCGCATTTCTGAGCAAGCCTTCGAATTATCAGCCGGGATGCATAAAAGCAGTATTGGCGTTCTTAGAAGGCTTCAACTATGCGTTTCATGCACTTAGGCTTTAACTAAAGTTGATATGAAGAAAACTTCTAACACAACAAGAAATGTTTTTCTGCATTACATTTCTTTTATGCATGTATACATTTTTCTTACAGGTCAGCCTGTATTCATGAAACTGTCTAAAGTAACGTTTTCTGACTAAGAAAAGACGTTTTCTGACTGAGAAAAGACATTTGACAGCATTTCTGAGCAAGCCTTCGTTTCATGAGCCGAGATGCATAAAAGCAGTATTGGCGTTCTTAGAAGGCCTTAACTAGGCGTTTCATGCACTTAGCCTTTAACTAAAGTTGATAGGAAGAAAACTTCTAACACATCAAGAAATGTCTTTCTGCATTAGAAATAACATTCCTTTCAAGCATGTAAAAATATTTCTTATAGGTCAGCCTGTATTCATGAAACTGCCTAAACTAACGTTTTCTGACTGAGAAAAGCCGTTTGAGAGCATTTCTGAGCGAGCCTTCGAATTATGAGCCGAGATGCACAAAAGCAGTATTGAAGTTCCTAGAAGGCCTTAACCAGGCGTTTAATGCACCGAGGCATTAACTAAATTTGATATGAAGAAAACTTCTAACACATCAAGAAATGTCTTTCTGCCATTACAAATAATATTTCTTTCATGCATGTATATTTTTTTAAAATAGGTCAGCTGTATTCATGAAACTGTCTAAACTAACGTTTTCTGACTGAGAAAAGACGTTTTAGAGCATTTCTGAGCAAGGCTTAGTTTCACGAGTCGAGATGCATAAAAGTAGTATTGGCGTTACTAGAAGGCATTAACTATGCGTTCCATGCACTTAGGCTTTAACTAAAGTTGATAGCAAGAAAACTTCTTACACATCAAGAAATGTCTTTCTACATCACAAATAACATTCCTTTCATGCATGTAAAAATTTTTCTTATAGGTCAGCCTGTATTCATGAAAGTGCCTAAACTAACGTTTTCTGACTGAGAAAAGACGTCTGAGAGCATTTCTGAGCAAGCCTTCGTTTCATGAGCCGGGATGCATAAAAGCAGTATTGGCGTTCCTAGAAGACCTCAAATATGCGTTTCTTGCACTTAAGCTTTAACTAAAGGTGATATGAAGAAAACTTCTAAAACATCAAGAAATGTCTTTCTGCATTAGAAATAACATTCCTTTCATGCATGTAAAAATTTTTCTTATAGGTCAGCCTGTATTCATGAAACTGCCTAAACTAACGTTTTCTGACTGAGAAAAGTCGTTTGAGAGCATTTCTCAGCGAGCCTTCGAATTATGAACAGAGATGCATAAAAGAAGTATTGGCGTTCCTAGAAGACCTCAACTATGCGTTTCATGCACTTAGGCTTTAACTAAAGGTGATATGAAGGAAACTTCTAACGCATCAAGAAATGTCTTTCTGCATCACAAATAACATTCCTTTCATGTATGTATAAATTTTTCATATAGCTCAGCTGTATTCATGAAACTGTCTAAAGTAACGTTTTCTGATTAAGAAAAGACTTTTTCTGACTGAGAAAAGACGTTTGAGAGCATTTCTGAACAAGCCTTCGTTTCATGAGCCGGGATGCATAAAAGCAGTATTGGCGTTCTTAGAAGGCCTTAACTATGCGTTTCATGCACTTAGGCTTTAACTAAAGTTGATATGAAGAAAACTTCTAACACATCAAGAAATGTCTTTCTGCATCACAAATAACACTCCTTTCATGCATGTAAAAATGTTTCTTGCAGGTCAGCCTATTTTCATGAAACTGCCTAAACTAACGTCTTCTGACTGAGAAAAGACGTTTGAAGCATTTCTGAGCAAGGCTTAGTTTCACGAGTCGAGATGCATAAAAGCAGTATTGGCGTTCTTAGAAGGCCTTAACTATGCGTTTCATGCACTTAGGCTTTAACTAAAGTTGATATGAAGAAAACTTCTAACACATCAAGAAATGTCTTTCTGCATCACAAATAACATTCCTTTCATGCATGTAAATTTTTTTTAATATAGGTCAGCTGTATTCTTGAAACTGCCTAAACTAACGTTTTCTGACTAAGAGAAGACGTTTGAGAGCATTTCTGAGGAAGCCTTCGAATTATGAGCCGGGATGCATAAAAGCAGTATTGGCGTTCCTAGAAGGCCTCAGCTATGTGTTTCATGCACTTAGGCTTTAACTAAAGTTGATATGAAGAAAACTTCTAACACATCAAGAAATGTCTTTCTGCATTACAAATAACATTCCTTTCATGCATGTAAAAATTTTTCTTACAGGTCAGCCTATGTTCATGAAACTGCCTAAACTAACGTTTTCTGACTGAGAAAAGACGTTTGAAGCATTTCTGAGCAAGGCTTAGTTTCACGAGTCGAGATGCATAAAAGCAGTATTGGTGTTCCTAGAAGGCCTCAACCAGACGTTTAATGCACCGAGGCATTAACTAAATTTGATGAGAAGAAAACTTCTAACACATCAAGCAATGTCTTTCTGCATTATAAATAACATTTCTTTCATGAATGTATAAATTTTTCATATAGCTCAGCTGTATTCATGAAACTGTCTAAACTAACGTTTTCTGACTGAGAAAAGACGTTTTAGAGCATTTCTGAGCAAGCCTTCGTTTCATGAGCCGAGATGCATAAAAGCAGTATTGTCCTTCCTAGAAGGCATTAACTATGCGTTTCATGCACTTAGGCTTTAACTAAAGTTGATATGAAGAAAACTTCTAACACATCAAGAAATGTCTTTCTGCTTTAGAAATAACATTTCTTTCATGCATGTATAAATTTTTCATATAGCTCAGCTGTATTCATGAAACTGTCTAAACTAACGTTTTCTGACTGAGAAAAGACGTTTTAGAGAATTTCTGAGCAAGGCTTAGTTTCACGAGTCGAGATGCATAAAAGAAGTATTGGCGTTACTAGAAGGCCTTAACCAGGCGTTTCATGCACTTAGGATTTAACTAAAGTTGATATGAAGAAAACTTCTAACACATCAAGAAATGTCTTTCTGCATTAAGAATAACATTCCTTTCATGCATGTAAAAATTTTTCTTATAGGTCAGCCTGTATTCATGAAACTGCCTAAAGTAACGTTTTCTGACTAAGAAAAGACGTTTTCTGACTGAGAAAAGATGTTTGAGAGCATTTCTGAGCAAGCCTTCGAATTATGAGCAGGGATGCATAAAAGCAGTATTGGCGTTCCTAGAAGGCCTTAACTATGCGTTTCATGTACTTAGGCTTTTACTAAAGCTGATATGAAGAAAACTTCTAACACATCAAGAAATGTCTTTCTGCATTACAAATAACATTCCTTTCATGCATGTACATGTTTTTTTAATATAGCTCAGCTGTATTCATGAAACTGTCTACAGTAACGTTTTCTGACTAAAAAAAGACGCTTGAGAGCATTTCTGAGCGAGCCTTCGAATTATGAGCCGAGATGCATAAAAGCAGTATTGGCGTTCCTAGGCCTTAACCAGACGTGTAATGCACCGAGGCATTAACTAAATTTGATGAGAAGAAAACTTCTAACACATCAAGAAATGTCTTTCTGCATTATAAATAACATTTCTTTCATGCATGTAAAAATTTTTCTTACAGTTCAGCCTGTGTTCATGAAACTGCCTAAACTAACGTTTTCTGACTGAGAAAAGACGTTTGAAGCATTTCTGAGCAAGGCTTAGTTTCACGAGTCGAGATGCATAAAAGTAGTACTGGCGTTGATAGAAGGCCTTAACCAGGCGTTTCATGCACTTAGGATTTAACTAAAGTTGACATAAAGAAAACATCTTACACATCAAGAAATATCTTTCTGCATCACAACTAACATTCCTGTCATGCATGTATAAATTTTTCATATAGCTCAGCTGTATTCATGAAACTGTCTAAAGTAACGTTTTCTGACTAAGAAAAGACGTTTTCTGACTGAGAAAAGACGTTTGAGAGCATTTCTGAGAAAGCCTTCGAATTATGAGCCGGGATGCATAAAAGTAGTATTGGCGTTCCTAGAAGGCCTTAACTATGCGTTTCATGTACTTAGGCTTTAACTAAAGTTGATATGAAGAAAACTTCTAACACATCAAGAAATGTCTTTCTGCATTACAAATAACATTTCTTTCATGCATGTAAAAATTTTTCATATAGGTCAGCTGTATTCATGAAACTGCCTAAACTAACGTTTTCTGACTGAGAAAAGACGTTTGAGAGCATTTCTGAGCAAGGCTTAGTTTCATGAGCCGAGATGCATAAAAGTAGTATTGGCGTTCTAGAAGGCCTTAACTATGCGTTTCATGCACTTAGGCTTTAACTAAAGTTGATATGAAGAAAACTTCTAACACATCAAGAAATGTCTTTCTGCATTACAAATAACATTCCTTTCATGCATGTAAATTTTTTTTAATATAGGTCAGCTGTATTCATGAAACTGCCTAATCTAACGTTTTCTGACTGAGAAAAGTCGTTTAAGAACATTTCCGAGCGAGCCTTCGTTTCATGAGCCGAGATGCATAAAAGCAGTATTGGCGTTCTTAGAAGGCCTTAACAGTGCGTTTCATGCACTTAGGCTTTAACTAAAGTTGATATGAAGAAAACTTCTAACGCATCAAGAAACATCTTTCTGCATTACAAATAACATTCCTTTCATGCATGTAAATTTTTTTTAATATAGGTCAGCTGTATTCATGAAACTGTCTAAAGTAACGTTTTCTGACTGAGAAAAGACGTTTGAGAGCATTTCTGAGCGAGCCTTCGAATTATGAGCCGAGATGCATAAAAGCAGTATTGGCGTTCCTAGAAGGCCTTAACCAGGCGTTTAATGCACCGAGGCATTCACTAAATTTAATATGAAGAAAACTTCTAACAAATCAAGAAATGTCCTTCTGCATTACAGATAACATTTCTTCCATGCATGTATAATTTTTTTAATATAGCTCAGCTGTATTCATGAAACTGTCTAAACTAACGTTTACTGGCTGAGAAAAGACGTTTTAGAGCATTTCTGAGCAAGGCTTAGTTTCACGAGTCGCGATGCATAAAAGTAGTATTGGCGTTACTAGAAGGCCTTAACCAGGCGTTTCATGCACTTAGGCTTTAACCAAAGTTGATATGAAGAAAACTTCTAACGCATCAAGAAATGTATTTCTGCATTACAAAAAACATTTCTTTCATATATGTATAAATTTTTAATATAGCTCAGCTGTATTCATGAAACTGTCTAAAGTAACGTTTTCTGACTGAGAAAAGACTTTTGAGAGCATTTCTGAGCGAGACTTCGAATTATGAGCCGAGATGCATAAAAGCAGTATTTGCTTTCCTAGAAGGCCTCAACTATGCGTTTCATGCACTTAGGCTTTAACTAAAGTTGATATGAAGAAAACTTCTAACACATCAAGAAATGTCTTTCTGCATCACAAATAACATTCCTTTCATGCATGTAATTTTTTTTTAATATAGGTCAGCTGTATTCATGAAACTGCCTAATCTAACGTTTTCTGACTGAGAAAAGTCGTTTAAGAACATTTCCGAGCGAGCCTTCGTTTCATGAGCCCAGATGCATAAAAGCAGTATTGGCGTTCTTAGAAGGCCTTAACTGTGCGTTTCATGCACTTAGGCTTTAACTAAAGTTGATATGAAGAAAACTTCTAACGCATCAAGAAATGTCTTTCTGCATTACAAATAACATTCCTTTCATGTATGTAAAAATTTTTCTTTTTGGTCAGCCTGTATTCATGAAACTACCTAAACTAACTTTTTCTGACTGATAAAAGACGTTTGAGAGCATTTCTGAGCGAGCCTTCGAATTATGAGCCGAGATCCATAAAGCAGTATTGGCGTTCCTAGAAAGCCTTAACCAGGCGTTTAATGCACCGAGGTATTAACTAAATTTGATATGAAGAAAACTTCTAACACATCAAGAAAGGTCTTTCTGCCATTACAAATAACATTTCTTTCATGCATGTATATTTTTTTAATATAGGTCAGCTGTATTCATGAAACTGTCTAAACTAACGTTTTCTGACTAAGAAAAGACGTTTTCTGACTAAGAAAAGACGTTTTCTGACTGAGAAAAGACATTTGAGAGCATTTCTGATCAAGCCTTCGTTTCATGAGCCGGGATGCATAAAAGCAGTATTGGCGTTCCTAGAAGGCCTCAACTATGCGTTTCTTGCACTTAGGCTTTAACTAAAGTTGATATGAAGAAAACTTCTAACACATCAAGAAATGTCTTTCTGCATTAGAAATAACATTTCTTTCATGCATGTATAATTTTTTCATATAGCTCAGCTGTATTCATGAAACTGTCTAAACTAACTTTTTCTGACTGAGAAAAGACGTTTTAGAGCATTTCTGAGCAAGGCTTAGTTTCACGAGTCGAGATGCATAAAAGAAGTATTGACGTTACTAGAAGGCCTTAACCAGGCGTTTCATGCACTTAGGATTTAAGTAAAGTTGACATAAAGAAAACATCTTACACATCAAGAAATATCTTTCTGCATTACAAATAACATTCCTTTCATGCATGTAAATTTTTTTTAATATAGGTCAGCTGTATTCATGAAACTGCCTAAACTAACGTTTTCTGACTGAGAAAAGTCTTTTAAGATCATTTCCGAGCGAGCCTTCGTTTCATGAGCCGAGATACATAAAGCAGTATTGGCGTTCTTAGAAGGCCTTAACTATGCTTTTCATGCACTTAGGATTTAACTAAAGTTGATATGAAGAAAACTTCTAAGACATCAAGAAATGTCTTTCTGCATCACAAATAACATTCCTTTCATGCATGTATACATTTTTCATATAGCTCAGCTGTATTCATGAAACTGTCTAAAGTAACGTTTTCTGACTAAGAAAAGACGTTTTCTGACTGAGAAAAGACGTTTGAGAGCATTTCTGAGCGAGCCTTCGAATTATGAGCCGAGATGCATAAAAGCAGTATTGGCGTTCCTAGACGGCCTCAACTATGCGTTTCAATACGCCAGAGCTTTAACTAAAGTTGATATGAAGAAAACTTCTTTTATCAAAATGTCTTTCTGCATCACAAATAACATTCCTTTCATGCATAAATTTTTTTTAATATGGGTCCAGCTGTATTCTTGAGATCTGCCTAAACTAGCGTTTTTCTGACTAAGAAAAGGCGTTTGAGAGTACCCATTCTGTAAACCTTCGAATTATCAGCGGGATGCATAAAAGCAGTATTGAAGCGTTCCTAGAACTTCAACTATGCGTTTCATGCACTTGAAGCTTTAACTAAAGTTGATATGAAGAAAACTTCTAACACAACAAAATGTTTTCTACATTACATTTCTTTTATGCATGTATACATTTTTCTTACAGGTCAGCCTGTGTTCATAGAAAGTCACCTAAACTAGTTTTCTGACTGAGAAAGGACGTTTTGAAGCATTTCTGACCAAGGCTTAGTTCCGCAGTCAGAGATGCATAAAAGCAGTATTGGCGTTCTTAAGAGGCCTTAACTATGCGTTTCATGCATAGGCTTTAACTAGAGTTGATGAAAACTTCTAACACATCAAGAAATGTCTTTCCTGCATTACAAATAACATTTCTTTCATGCATGTAAAAAATTTTCATATAGCTCAGCTGTATTCATGAAACTGCCTAAACTAACGTTTTCTGACTAAGAAAAGACGTTTGAGAGCATTTCTGAGCAAGCCTTCGTTTCATGAGCCGAGATGCATAAAAGCAGTATTGGCGTTCCTAGAAGGCCTCAACTATGCGTTTCATGCACTTAGGCTTTAACTAAAGGTGATATGAAGGAAACTTCTAACGCATCAAGAAATGTCTTTCTGCATCACAAATAACATTCCTTTCATGTATGTATAAATTTTTCATATAGCTCAGCTGTATTCATGAAACTGTCTAAAGTAACGTTTTCTGACTAAGAAAAGACGTTTGAGAGCATTTCTGAGCGAGCCTTCGAATTATGAGCCGAGATGCATAAAAGCAGTATTGGCGTTCCTAGAAGGCCCCAACTATGCGTTTCATGCACTTAGGCTTTAACTAAAGGTGATATGAAGGAAACTTCTAACGCATCAAGAAATGTCTTTCTGCATCACAAATAACATTCCTTTCATGTATGTATAAATGTTTCATATAGCTCAGCTGTATTCATGAAACTGTCTAAAGTAACGTTTTCTGACTAAGAAAAGACGTTTTCTGACTGAGAAAAGACGTTTGAGAGCATTTCTGAGCAAGTCTTCGTTTCATGAGCCGGGATGCATAAAAGCAGTATTGGCGTTCCTAGAAGGCTTCAACTATGCGTTTCATGCACTTAGGCTTTAACTAGAGTTGATATGAAGAAAACTTCTAACACATCAAGAAATGTCTTTCTGCATTATAAATAACATTTCTTTCCTGCATGTATAAATTTTTCATATAGCTCAGCTGTATTCATGAAACTGTCTAAACTAACGTTTTCTGACTGACAAAAGACGTTTTAGAGCATTTCTGAGCAAGGCTTAGTTTCACGAGTCGAGATGCATAAAAGCAGTATTGGCGTTCTTAGAAGGCCTTAACTGTGCGTTTCATGCACTTAGGCTTTAACTAAAGTTGATATGAAGAAAACTTCTAACGCAACAAGAAATGTCTTTCTGCATCACAAATAACATTCCATTCATGTATGTATAAATTTTTCATATAGCTCAGCTGTATTTATGAAACTGTCTAAAGTAACGTTTTCTGACTAAGAAAAGACGTTTGAGCGCATTTCTGAGCAAGCCTTCGAATTATCAGCCGGGATGCATAAAAGCAGTATTGGCGTTCTTAGAAGGCTTCAACTATGCGTTTCATGCACTTAGGCTTTAACTAAAGTTGATATGAAGAAAACTTCTAACACAACAAGAAATGTTTTTCTGCATTACATTTCTTTTATGCATGTATACATTTTTCTTACAGGTCAGCCTGTATTCATGAAACTGTCTAAAGTAACGTTTTCTGACTAAGAAAAGACGTTTTCTGACTGAGAAAAGACATTTGACAGCATTTCTGAGCAAGCCTTCGTTTCATGAGCCGAGATGCATAAAAGCAGTATTGGCGTTCTTAGAAGGCCTTAACTAGGCGTTTCATGCACTTAGCCTTTAACTAAAGTTGATAGGAAGAAAACTTCTAACACATCAAGAAATGTCTTTCTGCATTAGAAATAACATTCCTTTCAAGCATGTAAAAATATTTCTTATAGGTCAGCCTGTATTCATGAAACTGCCTAAACTAACGTTTTCTGACTGAGAAAAGCCGTTTGAGAGCATTTCTGAGCGAGCCTTCGAATTATGAGCCGAGATGCACAAAAGCAGTATTGAAGTTCCTAGAAGGCCTTAACCAGGCGTTTAATGCACCGAGGCATTAACTAAATTTGATATGAAGAAAACTTCTAACACATCAAGAAATGTCTTTCTGCCATTACAAATAATATTTCTTTCATGCATGTATATTTTTTTAATATAGGTCAGCTGTATTCATGAAACTGTCTAAACTAACGTTTTCTGACTGAGAAAAGACGTTTTAGAGCATTTCTGAGCAAGGCTTAGTTTCACGAGTCGAGATGCATAAAAGTAGTATTGGCGTTACTAGAAGGCATTAACTATGCGTTCCATGCACTTAGGCTTTAACTAAAGTTGATAGCAAGAAAACTTCTTACACATCAAGAAATGTCTTTCTACATCACAAATAACATTCCTTTCATGCATGTAAAAATTTTTCTTATAGGTCAGCCTGTATTCATGAAACTGCCTAAACTAACGTTTTCTGACTGAGAAAAGTCGTTTGAGAGCATTTCTCAGCGAGCCTTCGAATTATGAACAGAGATGCATAAAAGCAGTATTGGCGTTCCTAGAAGACCTCAACTATGCGTTTCATGCACTTAGGCTTTAACTAAAGGTGATATGAAGGAAACTTCTAACGCATCAAGAAATGTCTTTCTGCATCACAAATAACATTCCTTTCATGTATGTATAAATTTTTCATATAGCTCAGCTGTATTCATGAAACTGTCTAAACTAACGTTTTCTGACTGAGAAAAGACGTTTGAGAGCATTTCTGAGCAAGTCTTCGTTTCATGAGCCGGGATGCATAAAAGCAGTATTGGCGTTCTAGAAGGCCTTAACTATGCGTTTCATGCACTTAGGCTTTAACTAAAGTTGATATGAAGAAAACTTCTAACACATCAAGAAATGTCTTTCTGCATTACAAATAACATTCCTTTCATGCATGTAAAAATTTTTCCTGCAGATCAGCCTATTTTCATGAAACTGCCTAATCTAACGTTTTCTGACTGAGAAAAGTCGTTTAAGAACATTTCCGAGCGAGCCTTCGTTTCATGAGCCGAGATGCATAAAAGCAGTATTGGCGTTCTTAGAAGGCCTTAACAGTGGGTTTCATGCACTTAGGCTTTAACTAAAGTTTATATGAAGAAAACTTCTAACGCATCAAGAAATATCTTTCTGCATTACAAATAACATTCCTTTCATGCATGTAAATTTTTTTTAATATAGGTCAGCTGTATTCATGAAACTGTCT
Organism: Labeo catla; assembly: GCA_012976165.1. Lineage (NCBI taxonomy): Eukaryota > Metazoa > Chordata > Actinopteri > Cypriniformes > Cyprinidae > Labeo > Labeo catla. Next base: position 14,895 of record VONZ01003446.1, read on the forward strand.
AAAGTAACGTTTTCTGACTGAGAAAAGACGTTTGAGAGCATTTCTGAGCGAGCCTTCGAATTATGAGCCGAGATGCATAAAAGCAGTATTGGCGTTCCTAGAAGGCCTTAACCAGGCGTTTAATGCACCGAGGCATTCACTAAATTTAATATGAAGAAAACTTCTAACAAATCAAGAAATGTCCTTCTGCATTACAGATAACATTTCTTCCATGCATGTATAATTTTTTTAATATAGCTCAGCTGTATTCATGAAACTGTCTAAACTAACGTTTACTGGCTGAGAAAAGACGTTTTAGAGCATTTCTGAGCAAGGCTTAGTTTCACGAGTCGCGATGCATAAAAGTAGTATTGGCGTTACTAGAAGGCCTTAACCAGGCGTTTCATGCACTTAGGCTTTAACCAAAGTTGATATGAAGAAAACTTCTAACGCATCAAGAAATGTATTTCTGCATTACAAATAACATTTCTTTCATATATGTAGAAATTTTTAATATAGCTCAGCTGTATTCATGAAACTGTCTAAAGTAACGTTTTCTGACTAAGAAAAGACGTTTGAGAGCATTTCTGAGCGAGACTTCGAATTATGAGCCGAGATGCATAAAAGCAGTATTTGCGTTCCTAGAAGGCCTCAACTATGCGTTTCATGCACTTAGGCTTTAACTAAAGTTGATATGAAGAAAACTTCTAACACATCAAGAAATGTCTTTCTGCATCACAAATAACATTCCTTTGATGCATGTAATGTTTTTTTTAATACAGGTCAGCTGTATTCATGAAACTGCCTAATCTAACGTTTTCTGACTGAGAAAAGTCGTTTAAGAACATTTCCGAGCGAGCCTTCGTTTCATGAGCCGAGATGCATAAAAGCAGTATTGGCGTTCTTAGAAGGCCTTAACTGTGCGTTTCATGCACTTAGGCTTTAACTAAAGTTGATATGAAGAAAACTTCTAACGCATCAAGAAATGTCTTTCTGCATTACAAATAACATTCCTTTCATGTATGTAAAAATTTTTCTTTTTGGTCAGCCTGTATTCATGAAACTACCTAAACTAACTTTTTCTGACTGAGAAAAGACGTTTGAGAGCATTTCTGAGCGAGCCTTCGATTTTTGAGCCGAGATGCATAAAAGCAGTATTGGCGTTCCTAGGCCTTAACCAGACGTGTAATGCACCGAGGCATTAACTAAATTTGATGAGAAGAAAACTTCTAACACATCAAGAAATGTCTTTCTGCATTATAAATAACATTTCTTTCATGCATGTAAAAATTTTTCTTACAGTTCAGCCTGTGTTCATGAAACTGCCTAAACTAACGTTTTCTGACTGAGAAAAGACGTTTGAAGCATTTCTGAGCAAGGCTTAGTTTCACGAGTCGAGATGCATAAAAGTAGTACTGGCGTTGATAGAAGGCCTTAACTGTGCGTTTCATGCACTTAGGATTTAACTAAAGTTGACATAAAGAAAACATCTTACACATCAAGAAATATCTTTCTGCATCACAACTAACATTCCTTTCATGCATGTATAAATTTTTCATATAGCTCAGCTGTATTCATGAAACTGTCTAAAGTAACGTTTTCTGACTAAGAAAAGACGTTTTCTGACTGAGAAAAGACGTTTGAGAGCATTTCTGAGAAAGCCTTCGAATTATGAGCCGGGATGCATAAAAGTAGTATTGGCGTTCCTAGAAGGCCTTAACTATGCGTTTCATGTACTTAGGCTTTAACTAAAGTTGATATGAAGAAAACTTCTAACACATCAAGAAATGTCTTTCTGCATCACAAACAACATTCCTTTCATGCATGTATACATTTTTCATATAGCTCAGCTGTATTCATGAAACTGTCTAAACTAACGTTTTCTGACTGAGAAAAGACGTTTTAGAGCATTTCTGAGCAAGGCTTAGTTTCACGAGTCGAGATGCATAAAAGTAGTATTGGCGTTACTAGAAGGCCTTAACCAGGCGTTTCATGCACTTAGGCTTTAACTAAAGTTGATATGAAGAAAACTTCTAACACATCAAGAAATGTCTTTCTGCATCACAAATAACATTCCTTTCATGCATGTAATGTTTTTTTTAATACAGGTCAGCTGTATTCATGAAACTGCCTAATCTAACGTTTTCTGAGTGAGAAAAGTCGTTTAAGAACATTTCCGAGCGAGCCTTCGTTTCATGAGCCGAGATGCATAAAAGCAGTATTGGCGTGCTTAGAAGGCCTTAACTGTGCGTTTCATGCACTTAGGCTTTAACTAAAGTTGATATGAAGAAAACTTCTAACGCATCAAGAAATGTCTTTCTGCATTACAAATAACATTCCTTTCATGTATGTAAAAATTTTTCTTTTTGGTCAGCCTGTATTCATGAAACTACCTAAACTAACTTTTTCTGACTGATAAAAGACGTTTGAGACCATTTCTGAGCGAGCCTTCGAATTATGAGCCGAGATCCATAAAGCAGTATTGGCGTTCCTAGAAAGCCTTAACCAGGCGTTTAATGCACCGAGGCATTAACTAAATTTGATATGAAGAAAACTTCTAACACATCAAGAAAGGTCTTTCTGCCATTACAAATAACATTTCTTTCATGCATGTATATTTTTTTAATATAGGTCAGCTGTATTCATGAAACTGTCTAAACTAACGTTTTCTGACTGAGAAAGGACGTTTAAGAAAGACGTTTAAGAAATCTAAAAAGACGTTTAAGATTTCCGAGCGAGCCTTCGTTTCATGAGCCGAGATGCATAAAAGCAGTATTGGCGTTCCTAGAAGGCCTTAACTATGCGTTTCATGCACTTAGGCTTTAACTAAAGTTGATATGAAGAAAACTTCTAACACATCAAGAAATGTCTTTCTGCATCACAAATAACATTCCTTTCATGCATGTAAATTTTTTTTAATATAGGTCAGCTGTATTCTTGAAACTGCCTAAACTAACGTTTTCTGACTAAGAGAAGACGTTTGAGAGCATTTCTGAGGAAGCCTTCGAATTATGAGCCGGGATGCATAAAAGCAGTATTGGCGTTCCTAGAAGGCCTTAACTATGCGTTTCATGTACTTAGGCTTTAACTAAAGTTGATATAAAGAAAACTTCTAACACATCAAGAAATGTCTTTCTGCATTACAAATAACATTTCTTTCATGCATGTATAAATTTTTCATATAGCTCAGCTGTATTCATGAAACTGTCTAAACTAACGTTTTCTGACTGAGAAAAGTCGCTTAAGACCATTTCCGAGCGAGCCTTCGTTTCATGAGCCGAGATGCATAAAAGTAGTATTGGCGTTACTAGAAGGCCTTAACTATGCGTTTCATGCACTTAGGCTTTAACTAAAGTTGATATGAAGAAAACTTCTAACACATCAAGAAATGTCTTTCTGCCATTACAAATAACATTTCTTTCATGCATGTATATTTTTTTAATATAGGTCAGCTGTATTCATGAAACTGTCTAAACTAACGTTTTCTAACTGAGAAAAGACGTTTTAGAGCATTTCTGAGCGAGCCTTCGAATTATGAGCCGAGATCCATTAAAGCAGTATTGGCGTTCCTAGTAGGCCTTAACCAGGCGTTTAATGCACCGAGGCATTAACTAAATTTGATGAGAAGAAAACTTCTAACACATCAAGAAATGTCTTTCTGCATTATAACTAACATTTCTTTCATGCATGTATAAATTTTTCATATACCTCAGCTGTATTCATGAAACTGTCTAAACTAACGTTTTCTGACTGAGAAAAGACGTTTTAGAGCATTTCTGAGCAAGGCTTAGTTTCACGAGTCGAGATGCATAAAAGTAGTATTGGCGTTACTAGAAGGCCTTAACCAGGCGTTTCATGCACTTAGGATTTAAGTAAAGTTGATATGAAGAAAACTTCTAACACATCAAGAAATGTCTTTCTGCATTACAAATAACATTCCTTTCATGCATGTAAAAATTTTTCTTGCAGGTCAGCCTATTTTCATGAAACTGCCTAAACTAACGTCTTCTGACTGAGAAAAGACGTTTGAAGCATTTCTGAGCAAGGCTTAGTTTCACGAGTCGAGATGCATAAAAGCAGTATTGGCGTTCCTAGAAGGCCTCAACCAGACGTTTAATGCACCGAGGCATTAACTAAATTTGATGAGAAGAAAACTTCTAACACATCAAGCAATGTCTTTCTGCATTACAAATACCATTTCTTTCATGCATGTATAAATTGCTCATACAGCTCCGCAGTATTCATGAAACTGCCTAAACTAACGTTTTCTGACTGAGAAAAGACGTTTTCTGACTGAGAAAAGACGTTTGAGAGCATTTCTGAGCAAGCCTTCGAATTATGAGCCGGGATGCATAAAAACAGTATTGGCGTTCCTAGAAGGCCTTAACTATGCGTTTCATGTACTTAGGCTTTAACTAAAGGTGATATGAAGAAAACTTCTAACACATCAAGAAATGTCATTCTGCATTACAAATAACATTCCTTTCATGCATGTAAAAAATTTTCTTACAGGTCAGCCTGTGTTCATGAAACTGCGTAAACTAACGTTTTCTGACTGAGAAAAGACATTTGAGAGCATTTCTGAGCGAGCCTTCGAATAATGAGCCGAGATGCATAAAAGCAGTATTGGCGATCCTAGAAGGCCTTAACTATGCGTTTCATGCACTTAGGCTTTAACTAAAGTTGATATGAAGAAAACTTCTAACACATCAAGAAACGTCTTTCTGCATTACAAATACCATTTCTTTCATGCATGTATAAATTTCTAATATAGCTCAGCTGTATTCATGAAACTGCCTAAACTAACGTTTTCTGACTGAGAAAAGACGTTTGAGATCATTTCTGAGTGAGCCTTCGAATTATGAGCCGAGATGCATAAAAGCAGTATTGGCGTTCCTAGAAGGCCTCAACTATGCGTTTCATGCACTTAGGCATTAACTAAAGTTGATATGAAGAAAACTTCTAACGCATCAAGAAATGTCTTTCTGCATTACAAATAACATTCCTTTCATGCATGTAAAAATTTTTTTTTTGGTCAGCCTGTATTCATGAAACTGCTTTAACTTTTTCTGACTGAGAAAAGACGTTTGAGAGCATTTCTGAGCGAGCCTTCGAATTATGAGCCGAGATCCATAAAAGCAGTATTGGCGTTCCTAGTAGGCCTTAACCAGGCGTTTAATGCACCGAGGCATTAACTAAATTTGATATGCAGAAAACTTCTAACACATCAAGAAATGTCTTTCTGCATTACAAATACCATTTCTTTCATGCATGTATAAATTTCTCATATAGCTGCATTACAAATAACATTTCTTTCATGCATGTAAAAGATTTTCATATAGCTCAGCTGTATTCATGAAACTGTCTAAACTAACGTTTTCTGACTAAGAAAAGACGTTTTCTGACTGAGAAAAGACGTTTGAGAGCATTTCTGAGCAAGCCTTCGAATTATGAGCCGAGATGCATAAAAGCAGTATTTGCGTTCCTAGAAGGCCTCAACTATGCGTTTCATGCACTTAGGCTTTAACTAAAGTTGATATGAAGAAAACTTCTAACACATCAAGAAATCTCTTTCTGCATTACAAATAACATTCCTTTCATGCATGTAAATTTTTTTTAATATAGGTCAGCTGTATTCATGAAACTGTCTAAAGTAACGTTTTCTGACTGAGAAAAGACGTTTGAGAGCATTTCTGAGCGAGCCTTCGAATTATGAGCCGAGATGCATAAAAGCAGTATTGGCGTTCCTAGAAGGCCTTAACCAGGCGTTTAATGCACCGAGGCATTCACTAAATTTAATATGAAGAAAACTTCTAACAAATCAAGAAATGTCCTTCTGCATTACAGATAACATTTCTTCCATGCATGTATAATTTTTTTAATATAGCTCAGCTGTATTCATGAAACTGTCTAAACTAACGTTTACTGGCTGAGAAAAGACGTTTTAGAGCATTTCTGAGCAAGGCTTAGTTTCACGAGTCGCGATGCATAAAAGTAGTATTGGCGTTACTAGAAGGCCTTAACCAGGCGTTTCATGCACTTAGGCTTTAACCAAAGTTGATATGAAGAAAACTTCTAACGCATCAAGAAATGTATTTCTGCATTACAAAAAACATTTCTTTCATATATGTATAAATTTTTAATATAGCTCAGCTGTATTCATGAAACTGTCTAAAGTAACGTTTTCTGACTAAGAAAAGACTTTTGAGAGCATTTCTGAGCGAGACTTCGAATTATGCGCCGAGATGCATAAAAGCAGTATTGGCGTTCCTAGAAGGCCTCAACTATGCGTTTCATGCACTTAGGCTTTAACTAAAGTTGATATGAAGAAAACTTCTAACACATCAAGAAATGTCTTTCTACATCACAAATAACATTCCTTTCATGCATGTAAAAATTTTTCTTGCAGGTCAGCCTATTTTCATGAAACTGCCTAAACTAACGTCTTCTGACTGAGAAA
>VONZ01003447.1:0-21311 GCA_012976165.1 Labeo catla
ATGCAAAGTTGTTCAGAATGAGGGGATATATCATACAGATGTAAGTGTAAGATCTAGTGTTTGTGTGAATAGATGAGCATTTTTTAACAATTTGAGACCATTTACCATAGAAATCTTGTTTTTAAAGCCTTTTTAACTGTTATTGCGCCACCTATGCTCCGATCTCCATGAAACTTTGCATGCTTGTTAAGAATCATCTGACACATGTTTTCACCAATTTTCGTAAAGTTTAGAGTTTTTGTTTAGGCTTTATAGGCTTTTGGGTATATGTGGCCGTGCCCCTTTTCTAAATGACCCCGTTATAGCTACCCAAAGGACAAAATTCAACATTTTTTTGATAATTATTGATCTAGAGAATCTGGAGAAATGCGCTGCAGTGGTTTGATCGAGATTGAGCGAAAAACCTAGGACTAGTTCGCAAAAGTAGGTTTTTCACATATTTGTGAATAATTAATGAACGGTTTGATTGCCAGCAATGGTTCTTGAGGCAAAGTTGCTCAGCATGAGGAGATCTATCCAATGATATGCAAATTGTGTGGATGTGTGAAACACCACGTGATTACAGAGCCATAAAACTCGTTAGCGCAAACTAGTGGCCGATTTCTTTCAAAATTCTTACAGCCCTTTAGGGCCATGAGTCGAACATGCCCAGTGAGTTTCGTTCCGATCGGCCTCCGTTAACCTTGTCTAATAGGTGCTCAAACTTCATTGGTCGATGGCGGCCATGTTTTTTTAGATACGCCAATGGCCTCATAGACCCTTATGTCACATTGGACAGAGACACTGCATACCAATTTTCAGGTTGATTGGACTGACGGTTGCGAAGTTATAGCCATTTTTATGTTTTTTCTCTATTATAGCTCCACCAAGTGGTCAAGCTCCGCAATTTTTTGGATTTGACCAAAGGCTGAGATTTTACATATATGTTCCGAGTTTGGTGATGATATGTCATTCTGTTCCAAAGTTATAGCCATTTTACTAAAAGGGGCCCTGCCTCTTTTGAACGTTTTGGCGCCCCTTTGCGACTGTGAGTCAAAAGTTTAACTTTTTTTTGATAATTATTGATCTAGGGAGTCTGGAGAACTGTGCTGCACTGGTTTGATCGAGATTGAGTGAATAACCTAGGACTAGTTCGCAAAAGTAGGTTTTTCACATATTTGTGAATATGTAATAAACGACTTGATTGACAGCAGTGGTTCTTGAGGCAAAGTTGCTCAGCATGAGGAGATCTATCATATGGTATGAAGTTTTAGTGTTTCTGTGATTATATGAGCATGTTACAGCAATTTAAGGCAATTTAATTTTGAAATTTCGTGTTGTTGAAGCCTTTTTAACTGTCATAGCGCCACCTATGGTCCAATCTCCATGAAATTTTACATGCTTCTTAAGAGTCATCTGACACATGTTTTCACCAACTTTTGTAAAGTTTTGAGTTTTTGTTTAGGTTTTATAGGCTTTTGGGTATATGTGGCCCCGCCCCTTTTCTAAATGACCCCGTTATAGCTACCCAAAGGACAAAATTCCACATTTTTTTGATAATTATTGATCTAGAGAGTCTGGTGAACTGCGCTGCAGTGGTTTGATCGAGATTGACCGAAAACCCTAGGACTACTTCGCAAAAGTAGGTTTTTCACATATTTGTGAATAATTAATGAACGGTTTGATTGACAGCAATGGTTCTTGAGGCAAAGTTGCTCAGCATGTGGAGATCTATCAAATGATATGCATATTGTGTGGATGTGTGAAACACCACGTGAGTGAGGCACCTTACAGAGGCAAAAAAGTCGTTAGCGCCAACTTTTGGCCGATTTGTTTCAAAATTCTTACAGACCTTTAGGGCCATGAGTCAAACATGCCCAGTGAGTTTCGTTCTGATTGACCTTCGTTAACCTTGTCTAATAGGTGCTTAAACTTCATTGGCCAATGGTGGCCATGTTTTTTGAGATACGCCAATGTCCTTATAGACCCTTATGGCACATTGGACAGGGACACTGCATACCAATTTTCAGGTCGATCGGACAAACGATTGCATAGTTATAGTCATTTTTATGTTTTTTCAGGCTTATAGCGCCACCAAGTGGTAGAACTGTACAATTTTTTTTTATTTGACCAAAGATTGAACTTGTACATATGTGTACCGAGTTTGGTGTAGATATCTCATTCCATTCAAAAGTTATAGCCAAATGTAAGAATTTGGTAATGTTAGCATAGAACGTTTTGGCATTCCTATTCGACCGTGAGTCAAAATTTAAACTTTTTTTTGATAATTATTGATATTCACTGTCCAGAGAACATTTCTGCACTGGTTTGGTTCCAATCGGGCGAAAAACCTAGGACTAGTTCGCAAAAGTAGGGTTCGGATATAACACCATTTTGCGGAAAAACGGTACGTCCTAGAGCAACAAACACCGCAGAGCAATTTTGTGCGTATTGACCCAAGGATTGCAACGATGTAAAGTTTTTCAATCTACGACAAAAATTGTACGAGCTATGGCCAAAAATGTCAAAAATTTTAGTGTTTTGCGCTGTAGCGCCACCTTTAGGCCGATTTGGGCGAGACTTTGTCAGAACGTCCCCACGGGGAGCTCTACCTTCTGGCCAAGTTTCAGCTCTCTAAGCCTTACGGTTTGGTCTGCACGATCAGTTTTAGCGGAAAATAATAATAATAATAATAATAATAAAAAAAATCCTTACAATTACAATAGGGTTTCAGTGCTACGCACTCGAACCCCTAAATATAGCTGCAAGCAGCAATTACCGGGGTTCGAGCAAATAAGGCCTTTAAGGTTATGTGGATTTAAGATGTAGTCCAACGCAAAATATATGGTTAAACACACACTAAAACACATACATGATGGAGAATACACTCACAAACACAGAAATTAAATAGTTAAACTGTTATATTAATGTTCATTGAGCATTACTGCTTTTACACACACAGACATAATTTGTTGCACCTTGAAGATTTGTGTAATAAATGGTAGGTGACAAAATGTTTAGTGCAAATATTGTCTTTAAGATTTTATATATCATTTTCAGGGTTCGCTGTAATCATAATCTTGTATTATTGTCAAATATGATATATCTGTATAATTTAAGTGTTAAACTTTGACTAAATGTGATTTGAAATGTTGTAACAGTGATTTAGTTTATGTATAAATTGAAATTAATTGAAAACAAGCCATGAAATGCACTGTTGTAGTCTGTTTAATGATGCATTAATGGTCTTCTACTGCCATCTAGTGGTTAAAGTTGCAATTTCATGGCGTTTTAAAAAAAGGATGCATTGTTTTAAGGTTCTAACTGTAAATTTGCCTTTTTTGCCTTATGTTGATAAAATTGTATGTTTCTTCAGAATCATATGATAATGATTTTACTTAGGTTTGTGAAATTTTGTTTTCTTTTAGGATTTATAGATTTTTGGGTACAGTAGATCATGATCTTATTATTAAGAGGTGCTGTTTTTACTGACTAAATGCAAATGTTCAACATTTTTTTGATAATTGTTGATCTAGAGGGTCCAGAGAATGTTACTACAGTGATTTTATGTATTTTGAGTTTAAAACCTAGGACTAGTTTACAAAAGTAGGTTTTTTTTTTAAATAATATAACATATTTAAAGAATAGTTGGATTGACAGCAATGGTCCTGGAGGCAAAGTTGTTCAGAATGAGGACATCTATATCATATGATATGAAGATCTAGTGGTTGTGTGAATATATTTGCATGTTTTTAGCAAGTTGAGGCCAATTACCATAGAAATTTTGTTTTTGAAGCCGTTTTAACTGTTATAGTGCCACCTTCATGAAACTTTGCATGCCTGTTTAGCATCATAAAAGGTTGTGTGGATTTAAGATGTAGTCCAATGTAAAATATATGGCTAACACAATAAAACACATCCATGATGGAGAATACACTCACAAACAGAAATTAAATAGTTAAACTGTTATATTGATGTTCATTAAGCATTACTACACACACACACACACACACACACACATTTTGTTGCACGTAAGAGATTTGTGTATTAAATGGTAGGTGACAAAATGTTTAGTGCAAGTCTTTTTAAGATTTTATATATAGTTTTCAGTTTTCACTGTAATCATAATCTTGTATTATTGTCAAATATGATATATGTGTTTAAATGAAGTGTTAAACTTTGACTAAATGTGATTTGAAATGTTATATAGTGATTTAGTCTTTGCATGAATTGAAATGAATGGAAAATCTGTGAATAGCACTGTTCATTTCAATGAGGCATTATTGTTCTTTTACTGCCATCTAGTGGTTATAGTTGTAATTTCATGACATTTTAAAGAGCGATGCATAGTTTTTGAGCTTTATAACTGTTACATTGCCTTTTTTTGCCTGATGTCTTTAAAATGCAGGCTTGTTTAGAATCATATGATGATGATTTGACTTAGGTTTGTGAAATTTTCTTTTCTTTTAGGTTTTATAGACTCCGGTACAGTAGATAATGATCTTATTATTAAGTGGCTATCTAAATGGTAGGGATGTGACGAGATCAGTCGGATTTCACAAGATCTCGTGACAGTATCCTCCCACAACATTTTGCCATGTTTACATTAGAGCTGCACTATTAATCCTTAAAATATTGAGGCGGCGATTCAAACACCCACGCAATCTTATTCCTAAATGACAACGAGTTATCTATGTCTATTAGGACTGTTTCACATCGCCAGTGTCAGTGGAGCGTGAGAAGCAGGTTTTGTCGCTGCCCATATTAATGAATCAGAAGGTCGGAGTAAATGTGAACGCAGAAAGAGCAACACAAACAGTCTTTTCAACCTCATTATAATCATTATTTAGGTGTTACATATATTTAAATAATAGAAGTACTGGGATAAAAGTTTATAGTTTGGGTATAAACACTTATTGTCTACAGTAGCGATCAAAACGTAAGTATTTTAACAGGTGTATCTATTGTAACGCTTATCCTCTTCCGCCAGGAGGTGGCGCCAAATGCCCGTTTAAAAAAAAAGTATGTCATTGAATCATTCATTCAGGAGATTTCAATAGTCAAACAAGTCTTAATGAAGTGAGACACTGTCTCGTTTATTGAATGTTTTTTTTTTAATTTTGTTTAAATGAATATATGTTTTTAAAAGACTTAAGCAATGAACAGTTTGTCATTTGCCATTTACCATACACAGCTTGTGTTTTTGAAGCCTTTTTAACTGTTATAGCGCCACCTATGGTCCGATCTTCCCGAAACTTTGCATGCTTCTTAAGAGTCATCTGACACATGTTTTCTTCAACTTTTGTAAAGTTTTGAGTTTTTGTTTAGGTTTTATAGGCTTTTGGATATATGTGACCACGCCCCTTTTCTAAATGACCCCGTTATATCTAACCAAAGGACAAAATTCTACATTTTTTTGATAATTATTGATCTAGAGAGTCTGGAGAAGTGCGCTGCAGTGGTTTGATCGAGATTGAGTGAAAAACCTAGGACTAGTTCGCAAAAGTAAGTTTTTCACATATATGTCAATAATTAATGAACGATTTGATTGACAGCAATGGTTCTTGAGGCAAAGTTGTTCATCATGAGGAGATCTATCAAATGATATGCATATTGTGTGGATGTGTGAAACACCACGTGATTACAGAGCCATAAACCTCGTTAGCGCCAACTAGTGGCCGATTTCTTTCAAAATTCCTACAGACCTTTAGAGCCATGAGTCGAACATGGCCAGTGAGTTTCGTTCTGATTGACCTTCGTTAACCTTGTCTAATAGGACCTCAAACTTCGTTGGTCGATGGCGGCCATGTTTTTTTAGATACGCCAATGTTCTCATAAACCCTTATGGCACATTGGACAGCGACACTGCATACCAATTTTTCAGGTTGATTGGACTGACGGTAGAGAAGTTATAGCCATTTTTATGTTTTTTCTCTATTATAGCGCCACCAAGTGGTCAAGCTCCGCAATTTTTTGGATTTGACCAAAGGCTGAGGGTTTACATATGTGTTCTGAGTTTGGTGATGATATGTCATTCTGTTCCAAAGTTATAGCCTTTTTACTAAAAGTGGCCCCGCCTCTTGTGAAGGTTTTGGCGCCCCTTTGCGACTGTGAGTGAAAAGTTAAACTTTTTTTTGATAATTATTGATCTAGGGAGTCTGGAGAACTGTGCTGCAGTGGTTTGATCGAAATCGAGTGAATAACCTAAGACTAGTTTGCAAAAGTGGGTGTTTCACATATTTGTGAATATGTAATAAATGACTTGATTGACAGCAATGGTTCTTGAGGCAAAGTTGCTCAGCATGAGGAGATCTATCATATGGTATGAAGTTCTAGTGTTTTTGTGATTATATGAGCATGGTATAGCAATTTAAGGCAATTTACTTTTGAAATTTCATGTTGTTAAAGCCATTTTAACTGTCATAGCGCCACCTATGGTCCGATCCCCATGAAATTTTACATGCGTTTTAAGAGTCATGTGACACATGTTTTCTCCAACTTTTGGGAAGTTTTGAGTTTCTGTTTAGGTTTTTTAGGCTTTTGGGTATATGTGGCCACGCCCCTTTTCTAAATGACCCCGTTATAGCTACCCGAAGGACAAAATTCAACATGTTTTTGATAATTATTGATCTAGAGAGTCTGGAGAACTCCGCTGCAGTGGTTTGATCGAGATTGAGCGAAAAACCTAGGACTAGTTCGCAAAAGTAGGTTTTTAACATATTTGTTAATAATTAATGAATGATTTGATTGACAGCAATGGTTCTTGAGGCAAAGTTGCTCAGCATGTGGAGATCTATTAAATGATATGCATATTGTGTAGATGTGTGAAACACCACGTGAGTGAGGCACGTTACAGAGTCAAAAAACTCGTTAGCGCCAACTAGTGGCCGATTTCTTTCAAAATTCTTACAGACCTTTAGGGCCTTGAGGCGAACATGCCCACCGAGTTTCGTTCTGATCGGCCTCCGTTAACCTTGTCAAATAGGTGCTCAAACTTCATTGGCCAATGGCGGCCATGTTTTTTGAGATACGCCAATGTCCTCATAGACCCTTATGGCACATTGGACAGAGACACTGCATACCAATTTTCAGGTCGATCGGACCAACAATTGCATAGTTATAGTCATTTTTATGTTTTTTCAGGCTTACAGCGCCACCAAGGGGCAGAGCTGTGCAATTTTTTTTATTTGACCAAAGATTTAGCTTATACATATGTATACCAAGTTTGGTGAAGATATCTCATTTGGTTCATGAGTTATAGCCATTTTAGTAAAAAAGGCCCCCGCCCTTACAAACTTTTTGGGGCCCTTTCGCAATGATGAGTCAAAATTTAAGATTTTTTTGATAATTATTGATATTCACTGTCCAGACAACATTTCTGCACTGGTTTGGTTCCGACCGGGCGAAAACCCTAGGACTAGTTCGCAAGAGTAGGTTTCGGATACAACACCATTTTGCGGAAAAACCGGGCTTCGTACGAAAAATCTGCGCCAGTGCACTTTTGTTCGCCTTGACCCAAGGATTGCAACGATGTAAAGTTTTTGCGCCTACGACAAAAATTGTACGAGCTATGGCCAAAAATGTAAAAAAAGTTAGTTTTTTGCGCTGTAGCGCCACCTTTAGGCCGATTACGGCGAGACTTTGATAGATTCGTTCATCGGGGAGCGCTACGTTCTGGCCAAATTTCAGGTCTCTAGGCCTTACGGTTTGGTCTGCACGATCAGTTTTAGCGGAGAAAAATAATAATAATAAAAAAAATCCTTACAATTACAATAGGGTTTCAGTGCTACGCACTCGAACCCCTAAATATAGCTGCAAGCAGCAATTACCGGGGTTCGAGCAGTTAAGGCCTTTAAGGTGCTATGCAAAGTTGTTCAAAAGATTTGTCATATGATATGAAGATCTATTGTTTGTGTGAATATATGAGCATTTTTTCAGCAATTTGAGACCATTTACCATAGAAATCCAGTGTTTTTGAAGCTTATAGAGCAACCTATGGTCCGATCTCCATGAAACATTGCATGCTTGTTAAGAGTGATCTGACACATGTTCTTACCAATTTTCAGAAAGTTTTGAGTTTTTGTTTAGGTTTTATAGGCTTTTGGGTATATGTGGCCACACCCATTTTGTAAATGTCCACGTTATAGCTAACCAAAGGATAAAATTCTAAATTTTTTTGATAATTATTGATCTAGAGAGTACAGAGAATATTACTGCAGTGGTCTGCTCAACCTAGAACTAGTTCGCAAAAGTAGGTTTTTGACATATTTGTGAATATTTAATGAATGATTTGATTGACAGTAATGGTTCTTGAGGCAAAGTTGTTCATTATGAGGAGATCTATCAAATGATATGCATATTGTGTGTATGTGTGAGACACCACGTGATTACAGAGCCAAAAAACTTGTTAGCGCCAACTAGTGGTTGATTTGTTTCAAAATTCTTACAGACCTTTAGGGCCATGAGTCAAACATGCCAAGTGAGTATCGTTCCGATCGGCCTTCGTTAACCTTGTCTAATGGGTGCTTAAACTTCATTCGATGGTGGCCATGTTTTTTGAGATATGCCAATGTCCTTATAGACACTTATGGCACATTGGACAGAGACACTGCATACCAATTTTCAGGTCGACTGGACAGTCGGTTGCTAAGTTATAGCTATTTTTATGTTTTGTCTGTATTATAGTGCCACCAAGTGGTCAAGCTCCGCAATTTGTTGGATTTTACCACAGATTTAGCTTGTACACATGTTTTCTGAGTTTGGTGATGATACATCATTCTGTTCAAAAGTTATAGCCATTTTAGTAAAAGTAGCCCCGCCTCTTTCGAACGTTTTGGCGCCCCTTTGCGACCGTGAGTCAAAAGTTTAACTTTTTTTTGATAATTATTGATCTAGGGAGTCTGGAGAACTGTGCTGCAGTGGTTTGATCGAGATTGAGTGAATAATCTAGGACTAGTTCGCAAAAGTAGGTTTTTCACATATTTGTGAATATGTAATAAATGACTTGATTGACAACAAAGGTTCTTGAGGCAAAGTTGCTCAGCATGAGGAGATCTATCATATGGTGTTAAGTTCTAGTGTTTCTGTGATCATATGAGTATGTTATAGCAATTTAAGGCAATTTACTTTTGAAATTTCGTGTTTTTGAAGGCTTTTTAACTGTCATAGCGCCACCTATGGTCCGATCTCCATGAAATTTTACATGCTTCTTAAGAGTCATCTAACACATGTTTTCTCCAACTTTTGTAAAGTTTTGAGTTTTTGTTTAGGTTTTATAGGCTTTTGGGTGATTTTGGTCACACCCCTTTTGTAAATGACCCAGTTATAGCTAACCGAAGGAAAAAATTCCACATTTTTTTGATAATTATTGATCTAGAGAGTCCAGAGAATATTACTGCAGTGGTCTGATCGAGATTGAGCAAAAAACCTAGGACTAGTTCGCAAAAGTAGGTTTTTCACATATTTGGGAATATTTAATGAACGACTTCAATGACAACAATAGTTCTTGAGGCAAAGTTGTTCAGGATGAGAAAATCTATCAAATGATATGAAGATCTAGTGTTTGTGTGAATATATGAGCATGTATTTAGCCATTTGAAGCCATTTACCATACACAGCTTGTGTTTTTGAAGCCTTTTTAACTGTTATAGCGCCACCTATGGTCCGATATTCACAAATCCTTGCATGCTTGTTAAGAGTCGTCTGACACATGTTCTCAACAATTTTTGTAAAGTTTTGAGTTTTCGTTTAGGTTTTATAGGCTTTTGGGTGTATGTGGCCATGCCCATTTTGTAAATGACCCCGTTACAGCTAACCGAAGGACAAAATTCAACATTTTTTTGATAATTATTGATCTAGAGAGTCCAGAGAATATTACTGCAGTGGTTTGATAGAGATTGGGCAAAAAACCTAGGACTAGTTCGCAAAAGTAGGTTTTTCATATATTTGTGAATATTTAATGAGCGATTTGATTGACAGCAATGGTTCTTGAGGCAAAGTTGTTCATCATGAGGAGATCTATCAAATGATATGCATATTGTGTGGATGTGTGAAACACCACGTGATTACAGAGGCAAGAAAACTCGTTAGCGCCAACTAGTGGCCCGATTTGTTTCAAAATTCTTACAGACCTTTAGGGCCATGAGTCGAACATGCCCAGTGAGTTTCGTTCCGATCGGCCTTCGTTACCCTTGTCTAATAGGTGCTCAAATTTCATTGGCTGATGGCAGCCATGTTTTTTGAGATACGCCAATGTCCTCATAGACCCTTATGGCACATTGGACAGAGACACTGCATACCAATTTTCAGATCGATCAGACCAACAATTGCATAGTTATAGTCATTTTCATGTTTTTTCCACCTTATAGCGCCACCAAGTGGTCAAGCCCCGCAATTGTTTCGATTTTACCAAAGATTGAGCTTGTACATATGTGTACCGAGTTTGGTGATGATATGTCATTCCGTTCAAAAGTTATAGCCATTTTAGTAAAAATGGCCCCGCCTCTTTCGAACGTTTTGGCGCCCCGTTGCGATCGTGAGTCAAAATTTCAACTTTTTTTTGATAATTATTGATCTTCACTCTCCAGAGAACATTTCTGCACTGGTTTGGTTCCGATTGGTCGAAAAACCTAGGACTAGTGCGCAAAAGTAGGTTTTTAACAAATTTCAAAATGGCGGAAAAATTTGCATACCGGAAATGAAATCGGAGATAGCCATTTTGTTTTGATTGAGCCAAGGATTCCAATGATATAAGACACTTCAGTGTTCGACAAACGGTTTAGGAGTTATGATCGATTTCACAATTTTGTTCGCTGTAGCGCCACCTATAGGCCGATTGGTGTGAGTCTTTGTCAGAACGTCCCCTCAGGGAGCTCTACCTTCTGGCCAAGTTTCAGCTCTCTAGGCCTTACGGTTTGGTCTGCACGATCAGTTTTAGCGGAAAAGAATAATAATAATAATCCTGACAATTACAATAGGGTTTCAGCACTGCGTGCTCGAACCCCTAAATATAGCTGCAAGCAGCAATTATCGGGGTTCGAGCATTTTAAGGTCTTTAAGTTGGTATGCTTAGGGTCTAGGCCAACCTGGATTCATGGCTGACAGTAAAACACATCCAAAATGGAGAATATGCTCACAGAAATACACACACAGAAACGAAAAGTTTAAACTAATATATTAATACTGAATAAACATGTTTACACACACACACAGACATACGTGCACACACATTTTCTTGTACAGATATTTGAAATAAATGATATGGGCCAACACTTTTACTTGCAAGTATTCTCTGTGTGATTTTAAATGTTATAACAGTGATTTTATAAGTGTTAATCGATCATCAAACCTATTAAAAACAGTTCTGTTCAGCTAAATAAGCCCATTAGTGGGCTTCTACTGACATCTAGTGGTTATTATTGCAATTTCATGCAATGTCTCATACAAACACTGAGATTTTAAACATCATAACTATTATAGTGTTATTTTTGCCCAGTCTCTCTTAAATTTTGCATATTTGTTTAGAATGAGATTATTTGTCATTTTTGTCACAGTTTTGAGACGTTGCAAGCTTTCTTTTAAAAATTTTAGGCTTTTGGGTACAGTACATTTAAAGAACATATTTAAAGAACAGTTGGATTGACAGCAATGGTCTTAGACAAAAAAATTGTTGAGAATGAGGAGATCTATCATATGGTATGAAGATCTAGTGTTTGTGTGAAAAAATGAGCATTTGTTAGCAATTCGAGGCCAATTACAATAGAAATGTTGTGTTTTTGAAGCCTTTTTAACTGTTATAGCGCCACCTATGATCCGATGCTATGGTTGATATGGTTTTAGGATGTAGTCCAACCCAAAATATATGGCTAACACTACAGCACATCTATGATGGACAATACAATCACAAACACAGAATATGAAATAGTTAAACTATTATATTAAAGTTCATTAAGCATTATTACGCACCCACACACACACACACATTTTGTTGCACATAAGAGATTTCGGTCATAAATAGTAGGTGACAAAATGCTTACTGTAAGTCTTATGTTTTTAAGAGTTTATATATCATTTTCAGGTTTCACTGTAATCATAATCTTGCATAATTGTCAAATGTAATACATCTGTATAAATGAAGTGGTAAAGTTTTACTAAATGTGATTTGAAATGATATAACATTGATTTAGTATCATCTTTGTATGAAATTAAAGCTTGAAACCATGAAAATGCACTGTTCTAGTCATTTCAGTGACCCATTAGTGGTCTTCTACTGCCATCTAGTGGTTATAGTTGCAATTTCACGTTTTAAAGAGAGATCCATTACTTTTAAGCTTTATAACTGTTACATGGCCTTTTTTGCCTAATGTCTATGAAATGTATGTTTGTTTAAAATCGTATGATGATGATTTTACTTAGGTTTGTGAAATTTTGTTTTCTTTTAGGTTTTATAGACTTTTGGGTACAGTAGCTCATGATCATCTTATTATGTGGCCACATCCATGATGGAGAATACACTCACAAACAGAAATTAAATAGTTAAACTGTTACATTAATGTTCATTAAGCATTACTGCACACATTTTGTTGCACATAAGAGATTTGTGTATTAAATGGTAGGTGACAAAATGTTTAGTGCAAGTCTTTTTAAGATTTTATATATAATTTTCAGGTTTCACTGTAATCATAATCTTGTATTATTGTCAAATATGATATATGTGTTTAAATGAAGTGTTAAACTTTGACTAAATGTGATTTGAAATGTTATAACAGTGATTTAGTCTTTGCATGAATTGAAATAAATGGAAAATCTGTGAATAGCACTGTTCATTTCAATGAGCCATTAGTGGTCTTCTACTGCCATCTAGTGGTTATAGTTGTAATTTCATGACATTTTAAAGAGCGATGCATAGTTTTTGAGCTTTATAACTGTTACATTGCCTTTTTTTTGCCTGATGTCTTTAAAATGCAGGCTTGTTTAGAATCATATGATGATGATTTGACTTAGGTTTGTGAAATTTTCTTTTCTTTTAGGTTTTATAGACTCATGATTTTATTATTAAGTGGCTATCTAAATGGTAGGGATGTGACGAGACCAGTCGGATTTCGCGAGATCTCGTGACAGTATCCTCCCACAACATTTTGCCATGTTTACATTAGAGCTGCACTATTAATCCTTAAAATATTGAGGTGTCGATTCAAACACCCAAGCGATCTTATTCCTAAATGACAACACGTTATCTTTGTCTATTAGGACTGTTTCACATCGCCAGTGTCAGTGGAGCGTGAGAAGCAGGTTTTGTCGCTGCCCATGTTAATGAATCAGAAGATCGGAGTAAATGTGAACGCAGAAAGAGCAACACAAACAGTCTTTTCAACCACATTATAATGATTATTTCTGTGTTACAGATATTTAAATAATAGAAGTACTGGGATAAAAGTTTATAGTTTGGGCATAAACACTTATTGTCTACAGTAGCGATAAAAACGAAAGTATTTTAACACGTGTATCTATTGTAACGCTTATCCTCTTCCGCCAGGAGGTGGCGACAACTGCCCGTTTAAAAAAAAAGGTATGTCATTAAATCATTCATTCAGGAAATTTCAATAGTCAAACAAGTCTTAATGAAGTGAGACACTGTCTCCTTTATTGAATGTTTTTTTTTTTTTTATTTTGTTTAAATGAATATATGTTTTTAAAAGACTTAAGCAATGAACAGTTTGTCATTTGCCATTTACCATACACAGCTTGTGTTTTTGAAGCCTTTTTAACTGTTATAGCGCCACCTATGGTCCGATCTTCGCGAAACTTTGCATGCTTGTTAAGAATCATCTGACACATGTTTTCACCAATTTTCGTAACGTTTTGAGTTTTTCTTTAGTTTTGATAGGCTTTTGGGTATATGTGGCCACGCCCCTGTTGTAAATGACCCTGTTATAGTTAACCGAAGGACAAAATTCAACATTTTGTTGATAATTATTGATCTAGAGAGTCCAGAGAATATTACTGCAGTAGTTTGATCGAGATTAAGCAAAAAACCTAGGACTAGTTCGCAAAAGTAGGTTTTTAAGATATTTGTGAATAATTAATGAACGGTTTGATTGACAGCAATGGTTCTTGAGGCAAAGGTGTTCATCATGAGGAGATCTATCAAATGATATGAAGATCTAGTGTTTGTGTGAATATTTGAGCATGTATTTAGCCATTTGAAGCCATTTACCATACACACCTTGTGTTTTTGAAGCCTTTTAACTGTTATAGCGCCACCTATGGTCCGATCTTCACGAAACTTTGCATGCTTGTTAAGAGTCATCTGACACATGTTTTCTCCAACTTTTGTAAAGTTTTGAGTGTTTGTTTAGGTTTGATAGGCTTTTGGGTGTATGTGACCACGCCCCTTTTCTAAATGACCCCGTTATAGCTACCCAAAGGACAAAATTCCACATTTTTTTGATAATTATTGATCTAGAGAGTCTGGAGAACTGCGCTGCAGTGGTTTGATCGAGATTGAGCAAAAACCCTAGGACTAGTTCGCAAAAGTAGGTTCTTCACATATTTGTGAATAATTAATGAACGGTTTGATTGACAGCAATGGTTCTTGAGGCAAAGTTGTTCATCATGAGGAGATCTATCAAATGATATGCATATTGTGTGGATGTGTGAAACACCACGTGATTACAGAGCCATAAAACTCGTTAGCGCCAACTAGTGACCGATTTCTTTCAAAATTCTTACAGACGTTTAGGGCCATGAGTCGAACATGCCCAGTGAGATTCATTCCGATTGACCTTCGTTAACCTTGTCTAATAGGTGCTCAAACTTCATTGGCCAATGGCAGCCATGTTTTTTGAGATACGCCAATGTCCTCATAGGCCCTTATGGCACATTGGACAGAGACACTGCATACCAATTTTCAAGTCGATCGGACTAACGATTGCATAGTTATAGTCATTTTTATGTTTTTTCAGGCTTATAGCGCCACCAAGTGGCAGAGCTGAGCAATTTTTTTTTATTTGACCAAAGATTGTGCTTATACACATGTGTACCGAGTTTGGTGAAGATATCTCATTTGGTTCATGAGTTATAGCCATTTTAGTAAAAATGGCCCTCCACCTGACAAACTTTTTGGGGCCCTTTCGCAACGATGAGTCAAAATTTCAACTTTTTTTGATAATTATTCATATTCAGTGTCCAGAGAACATTTCTGCACTGGTTTGGTTCCGATCGGGTGAAAACCCTAGGACTAGTTCGCAAAAGTAGGTTTCGGACATTCGGCCATTTTGCGGAAAAACGGTACGTCCTAGAGCCCAAATTGCACCTGTGCACTTTTGTGCGTATTGACCCAAGGATTGCAACAATGTAAAGTTTTTGAGTCTACGACAAAAATTGTACGAGCTAGGGCCAAAAATGTAAAAAAATTTTGTTTTTTGCGCTGTAGCGCCACCTTTAGGCCGATTTGGGCGAGACTTTGTCAGAACGTCCCCACGGGGAGCTCTACCTTCTGGCCAAGTTTCAGCTCTCTAGGTCTTACGGTTTGGTCTGCACGATCAGTTTTAGCGGAAAATAATAATAATAATAATAATAAATATAGCTGCAAGCAGCAATTATCGGGGTTCGAGCATTTTAAGGTCTTTAAGGTGGTATGCTTAGGGTCTAGGCCAACCTGGATTCATGGCTGACAGTAAAACACATCCAAAATGGACAATATGCTCACAGAAATACACACACAGAAACGAAAAGGTTAAACTAATATATTAATACTGAATAAATATGTTTACACACACAGAGACATACATGCATACACATTTTCTTGTACAGATATTTGAAATAAATGATATGGGCCAACACTTTTACTTGCAAGTATTCTCTTTGTAACAGTTTGGGTCTTTTTCAGATTTCACTGTAATCATAATGTGGCATAATTGTAAAAAACTGATATGTCTGTATGAACAAAATTTTAAGCTTTGCCTAAATGTGATTTTAAATGTTATAACAGTGATTTTATAAGTGTTAATCGATCATCAAACCTATTAAAAACAGTTCTGTTCAGCTGAATAAGCCCATTAGTGGTCTTCTACTGACATCTAGTGCTTATTATTGCAATTTCATGCAATGTCTCATACAAACACTGAGATTTTAAACATCATAACTATTATAGTGTTATTTTTGCCCAGTCTCTCTTAAATTTTGCATATTTGTTTAGAATGAGATCATTTGTCATTTTTGTCACAGTTTTGAGACGTTGCAAGCTTTCTTTTAAAAATGTTAGGCTTTTGGGTACAGTAGATTTAAAGAACATATTTAAAGAACAGTTGGATTGACAGCAATGGTCTTAGACAAAAATTGTTGAGAATGAGGAGATCTATCATATGGTATGAAGATCTAGTGTTTGTGTGAAAAAATGAGCATTTGTTAGCAATTCGAGGCCAATTACAATAGAAATGTTGTGTTTTTGAAGCCTTTTTAACTGTTATAGCGCCACCTATGATCCGATGCTATGGTTGCTATGGTTTTAGGATGTAGTCCAACCCAAAATATATGGCTAACACTACAGCACATATATGATGGACAATACAATCACAAACACAGAATATGAAATAGTTAAACTATTATATTAAAGTTCATTAAGCATTATTACGCACACACACACACACACATTTTGTTGCACATAAGAGATTTCGGTCATAAATAGTAGGTGACAAAATGCTTACTGTAAGTCTTATGTTTTTAAGAGTTTATATATCATTTTCAGGTTCCACTGTAATCATAATCTTGCATAATTGTCAAATGTAATACATCTGTATAAATGAAGTGGTAAAGTTTTACTAAATGTGATTTGAAATGATATAACATTGATTTAGTATCATCTTTGTATGAAATTAAAGCTTGAAACCATGAAAATGCACTGTTCTAGTCATTTCAGTGACCCATTAGTGGTCTTCTACTGCCATCTAGGGGTTATAGTTGCAATTTCACGTTTTAAAGAGAGATCCATTACTTTTAAGCTTTATAACTGTTACATGGCCTTTTTTGCCTAATGTCTATGAAATGTATGTTGGTTTAAAATCGTATGATGATGATTTTACTTAGGTTTGTGAAATTTTGTTTTCTTTTAGGTTTTATAGACTTTTGGGTACAGTAGCTCATGATCATCTTATTATGTGGCCACATCCATGATGGAGAATAAACTCACAAACAGAAATTAAATAGTTAAACTGTTACATTAATGTTCATTAAGCATTACTGCACACATTTTGTTGCACATAAGAGATTTGTGTATTAAATGGTAGGTGACAAAATGTTTAGTGCAAGTCTTTTTAAGATTTTATATATATAATTTTCAGGTTTCACTGTAATCATAATCTTGTATTATTGTCAAATATGATATATGTGTTTAAATGAAGTGTTAAACTTTGACTAAATGTGATTTGAAATGTTATAACAGTGATTTAGTCTTTGCATGAATTGAAATAAATGGAAAATCTGTGAATAGCACTGTTCATTTCAATGAGCCATTAGTGGTCTTCTACTGCCATCTAGTGGTTATAGTTGTAATTTCAAGACATTTTAAAGAGCGATGCATAGTTTTTGAGCTTTATAACTGTTACATTGCCTTTTTTTGCCTGATGTCGTTAAAATGCAGGCTGGTTTAGAATCATATGATGATGATGATTTGACTTAGGTTTGTGAAATTTTCTTTTCTTTTAGGTTTTATAGACTCGGGTACAGTAGATCATGATCTTATTATTAAGTGGCTATCTAAATGGTAGGGATGTGACGAGACCAGTCGGATTTCGCGAGATCTCGTGACAGTAGCCTCCCACAACATTTTGCCGTGTTTACATTAGAGCTGCACTATTAATCCTTAAAATATTGAGGTGTCGATTCAAACACCCAAGCGATCTTATTCCTAAATGACAACACGTTATCTTTGTCTATTAGGACTGTTTCACATCGCCAGTGTCAGTGGAGCGTGAAAAGCAGGTTTTGTCGCTGCCATGTTAATGAATCAGAAGATCGGAGTAAATGTGAACGCAGAAAGAGCAACACAAACAGTCTTTTCAACCACATTATAATGATTATTTCTGTGGTACAGATATTTAAATAATAGAAGTACTGGGATAAAAGTTTATAGTTTGGGCATAAACACTTATTGTCTACAGTAGCGATAAAAACGAAAGTATTTTAACACGTGTATCTATTGTAACGCTTATCCTCTTCCGCCAGGAGGTGGCGACAACTGCCCGTTTAAAAAAAAAGGTATGTCATTAAATCATTCATTCAGGAAATTTCAATAGTCAAACAAGTCTTAATGAAGTGAGACACTGTCTCCTTTATTGAATGTTTTTTTTTTTTTTATTTTGTTTAAATGAATATATGTTTTTAAAAGACTTAAGCAATGAAAAGTTTGTCATTTGCCATTTACCATACACAGCTTGTGTTTTTGAAGCCTTTTTAACTGTTATAGCGCCACCTATGGTCCGATCTTCGCGAAACTTTGCATGCTTGTTAAGAATCATCTGACACATGTTTTCACCAATTTTCGTAACGTTTTGAGGTTTTCTTTAGTTTTGATAGGCTTTTGGGTATATGTGGCCACGCCCCTGTTGTAAATGACCCTGTTATAGTTAACCGAAGGACAAAATTCAACATTTTGTTGATAATTATTGATCTAGAGAGTCCAGAGAATATTACTGCAGTAGTTTGATCGAGATTAAGCAAAAAACCTAGGACTAGTTCGCAAAAGTAGGTTTTTAAGATATTTGTGAATAATTAATGAACGGTTTGATTGACAGCAATGGTTCTTGAGGCAAAGGTGTTCATCAAGAGGAGATCTATCAAATGATATGAAGATCTAGTGTTTGTGTGAATATTTGAGCATGTATTTAGCCATTTGAAGCCATTTACCATACACACCTTGTGTTTTTGAAGCCTTTTTAACTGTTATAGCGCCACCTATGGTCCGATCTTCACGAAACTTTGCATGCTTATTAAGAGTCATCTGACACATGTTTTCTCCAACTTTTGTAAATTTTTGAGTTTTTGTTTAGGATTGATAGGCTTTTGGGTATATGTGGCCATGCCACTATTGTAAATGGCCCCATTACAGCTAACCAAAGGACAAAATTCAACATTTTTTTGATAATTATTGATCTAGAGAGTCTGGAGAACTGCGCTGCAGTGGTTTGATCGAGATTGAGCAAAAAACCTAGGACTAGTTCGCAAAAGTAGGTTTTTCACATATTTGTGAATAATTAATGAACGGTTTGATTGACAGCAATGGTTCTTGAGGCAAAGTTGTTCATCATGAGGAGATCTATCAAATGATATGCATATTGTGTGGATGTGTGAAACACCACGTGATTACAGAGCCATAAAACTCGTTAGCGCAAACTAGTGACCGATTTCTTTCAAAATTCTTACAGACGTTTAGGGCCATGAGTCGAACATGCCCAGTGAGATTCATTCCGATTGACCTTCGTTAACCTTGGCTAATAGGTGCTCAAACTTCATTGGCCAATGGCAGCCATGTTTTTTGAGATACGCCAATGTCCTCATAGGCCCTTATGGCACATTGGACAGAGACACTGCATACCAATTTTCAAGTCGATCGGACTAACGATTGCATAGTTATAGTCATTTTTATGGTTTTTCAGGCTTATAGCGCCACCAAGTGGCAGAGCTGAGCAATTTTTTTTTATTTGACCAAAGATTGTGCTTATACACATGTGTACCGAGTTTGGTGAAGATATCTCATTTGGTTCATGAGTTATAGCCATTTTAGTAAAAATGGCCCTCCCCCTGACAAACTTTTTGGGGCCCTTTCGCAACGATGAGTCAAAATTTCAACTTTTTTTGATAATTATTCATATTCAGTGTCCAGAGAACATTTCTGCCCTGGTTTGGTTCCGATCGGGTGAAAAACCTAGGACTAGTTCGCAAAAGTAGGTTTCGGACATTCGGCCATTTTGCGGAAAAACGGTACGTCCTAGAGCCCAAATTGCACCTGTGCACTTTTGTGCGTATTGACCCAAGGATTGCAACAATGTAAAGTTTTTGAGTCTACGACAAAAATTGTACGAGCTAGGGCCAAAAATGTAAAAAAAAATTGTTTTTTGCGCTGTAGCACCACCTTTAGGCCGATTTGGGCGAGACTTTGTCAGAACGTCCCCACGGGGAGCTCTACCTTTTGCCCAAGTTTCAGCTCTCTAGGCCTTACGGTTTGGTCTGCACGATCAGTTTTAGCGGAAAAGAATAATAATAATAATCCTGACAATTACAATAGGGTTTCAGCACTGCGTGCTCGAACCCCTAATAATAATAAAAAAAATCCTTACAATTACAATAGGGTTTCAGTGCTACGCACTCGAACCCCTAAATATAGCTGCAAGCAGCAATTACCGGGGTTCGAGCATATAAGGCCTTTGAGGTTGTATGCAAAGTTGTTAAGTATGAGGGGATATATCATACAGATGTAAGTTTAAGATCTAGCGTTTGTGTGAATAGATGAGCATTTTTTAACAACTTGAGGCCATTTACCATAGAAATCTTGTTTTTAAAGCCTTTTTACCTGTTATAGCGTCACCTATGCTCCGATCTCCATGAAACTTTGCATGCTTGTTAAGAATCATCTGACACATGTTTTCACCAATTTTCATAAAGTTTTGAGTTTTTGTTTTGGGTTTATAAGCTATTGGGTACATGTGGCAATGCCCCTTTTGTAAAATTGCCCCATTACAGCTAACTGAAGGACAAAATTCAACATTTTTTTGATAATTATTGATCTAGAGAGTCCAGAGAATATTGCTGCAGTGGTTTGATCGAGATTGAGTGAAAAACCTAGGACTAGTTCGCAAAAGTAGGTTTTTAACATTTTTGTAAATATTTAATGAACGATTTGACTGACAGCAATGGTTCTTGAGGCAAAGTTGTTCATCATGAGGAGCTCTATCAAATGATATGCATATTTTGTGGATTTGTGAAACACCACGTGATTACAGAGCCATAAAACTCGTTAGCGCCAACTAGTGGCCGATTTGTTTCAAAATTCTTACAGACCTTTAGGGCCACGAGTCGAACATGCCCATTGAGTTTCGTTCCGATCGGCCTCCGCCAACCTTGTCTAATGGGTGCTCAAACTTCATTGGTCGATTGCGGCCATGTTTTTTGAGATACGCCAATGTCCTTATAGACCCTTATGGCACATTGGACAGAGGCACAGCATACCAATTTTCAGGTTGATTGGACTGATGGTTGCGAAGTTATAGCCATTTTTATGTTTTTTCTCTATTATAGCGCCACCAAGTGGGCAAGCTCCGCAATTTTTTGGATTTGAC
>VONZ01003448.1:0-21310 GCA_012976165.1 Labeo catla
GGAAACACAGCTGCAACTTGACTTGACTTGGAAACTTGACTTGACTCAGGAAACACAGCTGCAACTTGACTTGACTCAGGAAACACAGCTGTGACGTGACAGAGCTCCGTTATCGCCGCCATTTTGTGAATGGGCTCCGCCGTCGCCGCCATCTTGTGAGCGCGCACCAGCACGGCCGCCATTACACGGGCGGGTTCCGCCGTCGCCGCCATCTTGTGAGCGTGCACCGGTGCTGCCGCCATCTTGTGCACGGACGCCGCTGTCACCACCATTATGTGAGCGCGCACCTGCGTGGCCGCCATTTGACAAGCGGGTTGAGCAACCAGCATCACCGCAATGTCGCGTTCCTCCTCCGCGACAACCACAGTAAAGGGCGAGCCCACACACAATAGTGCAAAGTCCAAAAAAGCGGCTAATGACGAGCGCGGACCCTCGTGTCTCAGTCTCCCCCTTAACGGCTGATTGACTCCGTCACAAAAAATCTCAATGATAATACAGTCCGGGAGAGTGGAATAATTTGAAATGGCCAGAAATTTACAGATGTATTGTTCTAATGAACGCGGTCCTTGTTTTAATCTGAATAAAGTCCTTGTTGTGTCCATACCTGTTGAATGCTGTCCGTGGTAAAAGCTGCTGGATCCTTGTTTGACCGTGTATTCTGTAACGTGGAGAGGGAGACGAGAGGCGAGCGGATCCAATTGCGAGCTTTTATTTAATGGATGAGGCAAAGACATGGTCAGACAGGCAGGGTCAAAATCACAGCAAACGGGTATGTTGAGGCTAGGCACAATAGAAGTCCGTGAGGCAGGCGTGGGTCGATCAACGGCGAACATAATCCATAACGTGCGACAGAGAATAATCCTTATAACGAGCAATAGTCCAGAAAGGCAGGCAGCTAGACAGACGAACGAGAAAGCCAGGCGAGAATACTAAACACAGGAAACTCGGAACTCAGGAACTCGGGAACTAGGAAACCAGGAACTCAGGAAACAAAGGAAACACAGGAAACTAGGAACCTTAAACTAGGAAACAGTGCTAGCACTAGGAGAGCGCTAAACGCTACTGTCATAATTCTCCACATTAACACTCCACAATACACGGTGCTTAACGCGAGAAAGTCCGGGGCTTTTATAGGGCTGCTGATTGGCCACAGGTGTATGGCGCAATCAGCGTGGTGGATAGTGGGAGATGCAGTCCGGGGTGTAGTGCAACAGTCTGAGTGTAATAATGGACCGAGAGAGACATCTGGTGGTGAGCGGACCGCAGGTCACCGACCAGATTTGTGACACAGTGAAAGTGAAACTTTGAAAATACATTTTAACGGGCATAATTAATTGTGAAAATAACTGAAGGATATTGAGTCAAACCCAAAAATTAATCAAACACCAGATGTAATTTTTTGATATATATTTTTACTAGTGGGTGCAGGACACTATAGTTCATTTATAAACCTGAACTTCAGTTTTTTACAGACCTGGTCTGAATAATGTTTAATGTTTGCAAGATCATAATTTACTGGTATTGCTATTCTTGTGGGGATATTTGGTTCCCATAACTTAGTGAAAACCAGTGAACACACAGCAAGGAAGCGGTTAAACTCTAAACATCATGAGTGCAAATGAGACTCAACCACTATATACAAAACTGAGTCAAAAGACTCGAATAATAGCTTGAAATCAGATCAGATCAATTAAGCTCATAAAGAATGATAAAGAATTCCTGTTCATTTTTCTTCCATTTTTATAGAAATGTTATGTTGTGTGTAACAAAATGATTTCTCTGTGTTCTGGTTCAAACTGTAGTATTAATAATGCATAAATGAATATACAAATCCATAACAATAATAAAAGTAGTTTTGTCTAAAAACATCAAGCCTCTCTTGAAGCATCTTTGAGATGTTGTCACAGTTCTTCTGGATTTAGCCTGTCTCAGTTTGTTCTGTTTCTTCCTGTCATTTCAGACGAACTGAATGATGATGAGATCAGATCTCTGTGTGGAGCACTGGCTGTTGTCAGACTCCTTGTGCAAACAAAAATCTCACTGGATTATTACAATTAATGACAAAATGAAATGTTTGGAAATGTAAACTAATATTTCCTACTGACACACTACAGCAAAAGATAGAAATAACTGACTTTAAACCATTTTAGCTTATAAAAATTCTAGTGACCTAAGACTTTTGCACAGTAATGTATAGAACAAAAATATATTACACTGATTGAAAATAAAAAAAAAGTTACATTTCAGGTGTTCAGTCTCATTTGTTCATTTGTATAATGAACAAAATCTAATTCCATTTAGGGATTTACATTGTTTAGGTCATTTCTAGAATAACTGGTTAATCATCTGAATGTGACATTTTCATTCTGGTTCTAGACTTTCAGACTGCAGTATCACTGAAGAAGGTTATAAAGCTCTGGCTTCAGCTCTGAGATCAAACCCTTCACACCTGATAGAGCTGGATCTCACAGGAAATGATCCTGGACAATCAGGAGTGAAGGAGCTCAGTGATTTACTACAGGATCCAAACTGTCAACTGAAGACTCTGAGGTGAGATGTGTTGAAATAATATTAAATAAGTGAATGTGTAATTTGTTGCATCATAATGATCAGATGCTGCAGGTTTTGTTGTACTGATGATCAAAGTCAAAGTCTGCTTTATTGTCAATTCTGCCACATGTACAGCACATACATACAGACAATTGAAGTTGCATTACTTTCAGACCCTTAGTGCATACAGATAACACTAAACACTAACAGTAAAATGTAAAAATACAAATAAATACATATACAACATAATACAAAATAGACTCTGCAGGTGTTGAGCCCCAGCTGGACCAATTTGTGAATGAGCTGTTGAGTGAACGATGACTGTCAACACAGTTTAGTTGTGCTGCTATTCTGGAGTATGGTTTACCTTGATCATTAACATGCACAATTTTTATGGACAGGTCTAGGTAGTGTTGTCATGATACCAAAATTTTGACTCTGATACGATACCAAACTAAAATATCTCAATACTACTACTGAACTACAACAAAAACACAGAATGAGAGATAAAGTAAATGAATAATAGATGATCGAAGGTTATAGTTATTTTATTTATTTAAAAAAAGCATTTCATCCCCCTTTTAAAAAAAATAATAAAATAACAAACTAAAGGACAAATGCAATAAAACAAATGCACAAATAAAGTAAATAGGGCCCTATGAAATTTGTTTTATTCCCAAATTGTGTTTTATTTTTTTCCAAATTCATTTGGAAATGCATGCCTAATTAAATGAAATAATGAAACATATACAATTTAACAGCAATTAAAAGTTTAACAGAAATTACATTTTAAGTCCCTATAAAATACTTTTTCTATTTTGAGTTCTATTTTGATCAAATTCTGTGAATCTGTTTTCTTTTCGTTTTCTGCATTCCATTTGTTTCTTGTAAATATTCCTTAAATATTGCTTTTAATAATATTTTTATTTTTAGTAGTAGTATTACCATTACATTAAGCAATATTTCCGTCTGAACGTTTATTTTGACGGGTTGCTGCCACCACGTTTCTGTTTGTATATGATATGAGAATGGGTTTTCTCAAAATTAATGGTAAACTGCTCATGAACTGACTCTCACAGCAGTTCTAGAGACTATGTTTATGTATTCATGTACTGATATATTGAGGCGTCAGAGGCTGAAAACACTGTGAGTGTCACATGTGCTTCAGTATGTGTGTAGTAAACTGCACATCCATTCATTAATACAGAGACGTGCAGAATGTGCAGGATACATATTTAAACAGGCAAAATCTGTAATATTCCGTGTTACAGTAAACTCTGTTTTTAAGACTGGATCCTCCGATTCCATACATGTTTTCTAATTCGCTTTAATCATAGAACCTTAAATAAACAGTGTTAATATGGCTCTTATTAAAATGCTTTCTTAAAGTACTGGTACTAGTAAAGCAGGGTACCTAGCAGGGTATCACGATACCACTTTAGTACCAGTATATCGT
Source organism: Labeo catla (assembly GCA_012976165.1). NCBI lineage: Eukaryota > Metazoa > Chordata > Actinopteri > Cypriniformes > Cyprinidae > Labeo > Labeo catla. The sequence goes on from VONZ01003448.1 coordinate 4,007, forward strand.
GCAACACTACTTCTAGGAAAACAGTCTAGATATACTGTATTTTAATTCCCATCGAGCTCAGATTCACTCTATCACTGTATCTCTACAGCAGGTCTGTGAGTCTCCAGATGATCAAAAACATTCAGTTTCACAAGCCAGTTTTCTCTCACTCCTTCTGAAAGATCTAGAGGCTTTAACTGCACACTCTGTATTTGTGAACTAAAAATCATGATCTAGTGAGGTTTTGCTCCTCTGTTCTGCTCCCTCTCTGTTCTCTGTTCTTCTGAGTTTTAGGACTGAGTGTCACTCTAGTTTCTAGACTATTAGACTTTGTTTTCAGATATTTATGTATTTTAGAATAATGAAGAGTTTTTTTTTAAATTGGGGACTCATATCAGGTGTCAGTTCTGATACTACTATTCCTTGCAGGTATGTTGGTCAGACAGGGCTGATCTAAATCTGATATTGTGTTACTGTTCTGTGTTACTGTTAAGCCACACAAAAGACATACAAGCACTAAAAGCACAATGTTTTGTGCACAATATTCCAAGTCTTCTGAAGGTGTTCGATAGCTTAATGTGAGGTGGGTTGGAGAAGTTACAAATGTATTCAGAAGTTTTCAGAAATGCAAATGAGTAACAGAAGAATCATAACTTAATACTGAAAAATAAAAATTAAATTTCAATAATCATGTTCAATCCAATCATTTCACAAATAAACTGAATAACATAAATGTAATTGAAGGTGTTCTCAATCAGTCTAAATCAAACTAAGTTAGTCTAACTTCTATGTTTAATCTATAAATCTATAAATCATAAGTCAATTCAAGTCACCTTTATTTATATACCGCTTTTAACAATACAGAATTGTGACAAAGCGGCTGTACAGTATTAAAGAGGAAATAGTGCATCAATAATGCAAAAGGGCAACAGTAAACACTCAATTTTCAGGTAAAGGCAGTTCATCAGTGGATTCAATGATGTCATCATCTAGCTCAGTTCAGTTCAAATAATATACAATATCGTTTGAAGATAAAGTGTCCCTAAATAAGCAAGCCTGAGGTGACAACGGCATGGAACCAAAACTCCATCGGTGACAGAATAGAGAAAAAAATCTTGGGAGAAACCAGGCTCAGTCAGGGGGCCAGTTCTCCTCTGGACAGACGCAGAAGACTCATCTGGTTCCCGTGGTCTTGTGCCGACGGCCGTCTAGGTGACGAGGTCTTCACTGAGGATCCGTCTCTGGGACTGGATCCGGAGGACTGCAGTGACCATCTGATCTGGATACGGACTGGATCTGGTGGTTAATGTGACCTCGGAATAAGAGAGAAACAGACTAATATTAGCGTAGATGCCATTCTTCTGACGATGCACTGAGTACATCGGGTGTTATGGGAAGTGTTCCCGGCTCCGGTTGACCTAATTAGTGCAGCCTAACAATCCTTTAACGGATTTGAATTATAGGAATATGTTGATTTGTTATGTGTAAGCAAGGTTAAAGAGATGGGTCTTTAATCTAGATTTAAACTGACAGTGTGTGTCTGTGTCCCGAACATTGTAGGGTAGATTGTTCCAGAGTTTGGGCGCTAGATAAGAAAATGATCTGCCGCCCGCGGTTGATTTTGATATTCTAGGTATTATCAAATTGCCAAAGTTTTGAGAACGCAGCGGACGTGAGGGACTATAATGTGATAGGAGCTCGCTCAGGTACTGAGGAGCTAAACCATTCAGGGCTTTGTAAGTAATTAGCAAGATTTTAAAATCTATACAATGTTTAATAGGGAGCCAGTGCAGTGTTGACAGAACCGGGCTAATATGATCATACTTTCTGATTCTAGTAAGAACTCTAGCTGCTGCATTTTGGACCAGCTGGAGTTTGTTTATTAGGCGTGCTGAACAACCATCCAATAAAGCATTACAATAATCTAACCTTCAGGTCATAAACGCATGAATTAATGTTTCATTAATGGCTCAATAAACTGTTGCACAGATATAATACACCACACATCACTATCTCTTCCCTTTGTGATTCGAACTTTTTAATGTGAAGCGTTGTGTTCTGTGACTCCGTGTTGCTTCAAGCACATCATTTTACACACCAGGTGCAAATACTGTAAACATTTTGTGCTGCACTGTTTGTTTTATCTATCATATGTTGATGCCTTATTAAAAAAGTGTTTTATATTATGTAGAAATATATTGTTTTTCATAGATGCATTTTATAACCACAATGCAAATAGCAATGTGTAACATTTTACCAGATTTAGTGCTGCAGTTTTATTTGTTCTAGTTGTTCATCATCAGTTCATGTTAACTAATGTAGTTAATGTTATCAAGTGAAACCTTGCAACTTGCATAAATAGCTCGTATCTTAATGCAGGGGTCACCAAACTTTATCCTGGAGGGCTGGTGTCCTGCAGAGTTTAGCTCCAACTTGCCTCAACACACCTGACAGCACGTTTCAAGTAAACCTACAGTATTAAGACCTTGGTGTGTTTGATTACGGTTGGAGCAAAACTCTGTAGGACACCGGCCCTCCAGGACTGAGTGTGGTGACCCCTGTCTTAATGGGTAATTTAGCTGATTTTCAACCTTTGCATACATTTGTAACTTTTGTGTAGTTTTTAGTATATTTAAATAAACTATGTGTAGTCTTTCTTCATGTTACCTGCACACAGATATCACTGTTTATTTGTCAGCAAACGTCTGCTGGAAAATGCAAAACACATTAGTAAGTTGATCATCATAGATTCATTGTCTTTTCTCTTTCTGTCTTCAGTCTGTGTGATTGCAGAATTACAGAGAAACAGTGTCTCATCCTGACTTCAGCTCTGAAATCAAACCCATCACACCTGAGAGAACTGAACCTGAGCAGGAATAAACTAGGAGACTCTGGAGTGAAAAACCTCAGTGATCTACTGATGAACACACAATTCAAGCTGGAGAAACTACAGTTAGTACAGTTAAAGTTGATTTATTTTAAGACAGCAGGTTTTAAGTTATATTGTTTATAGCAGTGCACTGGTTTTTGCCATATTGGTCACATTTTGTGCTTTTTTTTTTTTGTAAATGCAGAAATCAGCCTTTCATTAGAGAATAAAGAATGGAGGCATTAAATAAATAAAATAAAGTAAAAGAAGTAAGTAGAAGCAGTGCCTGCCCTCATACAAAACTAATGTAACAAACTATTGGAAACTAAATGCCTCTTCAATATTATGATCATCATAGATCCTAAACCTTAGTCTGAATCAAATAAAAACACAGAAGGATTCACACTGTAAACTGGAGAGATTGAGCTCAGTAACATTCACATACAAGAATCAGGAAACATGATAATATTGATAATATTTTCTTTTCTTATTTTGTGCTGTTTTTGCCATTGCAGGTTAAGCTGGTGTGAAATGACAGATGAAGGTTGTTCTGCTGTGACTTCAGCTCTGAAATCAAACCCATCACACCTGAGAAAACTGAACCTGAGCTGGAATAAACTAGGAGACTCTGGAGTGAAAAACCTCAGTGATCTACTGATGAACACACAATTCAAGCTGGAGAAACTAGAGTTAGTATCAATATACTGTACAGCAGTGACAGTAGGATGTTTTATGTTTATCTGTAAAAAACAGCACGAGACTTGCTGAAATTTGACATTTTTGCTGTGGAACAAAACAGAAGTGACAACAGACTAAAAACAAATGACAGTAGATGTTTCTGAAAGTTTTGTACTGGACTAATAGTATATTTCACTCATTTTTATATTAAGGGGAATGCATATTAAGTATATTTGTATAGTTAGAAATTGTAAAGTACACTCTAAAATGGCTTGAAAAATCAACAATTATTTTATTTGACTGATTTGTTGATGTTCGTTCTATTAGAAATCTGACAATAGGCCATTTTGTTAAGTTAACTTACTATTGTTTCTATGTTGATTCTACATATTAATTTCCATTGGTAAAATTGACTTATTTGTTGACTGAGGGTCCAGACTTGGATTGTAACTAGTCTCCTCAAATACTCCTCTCTTGGTTTGTTCATTAATATATTAGAAGTTTCCATGATTTTGCTGATTATTAGTGAATGTATGACATTTGTTCATGATGCATCATAGATCTGATTCATTGTCTTTTCTCTTTCTGTCTTCAGTCTGTGTAGATGCAGTATTACAGAGAAACAGTGTCTCATCCTGACTTCAGCTCTGAAATCAAACCCATCACACCTGAGAGAACTGGACCTGAGCTGGAATAAAATAAAAAACACAGTAGTGAATCACTTATGTGACGTACTGAAGGATTCACACTGTAAACTGGAGAGATTGAGGTCAGTAACATTCACATACAAGAATCAAAATGATTAAAATCACTTCAACAGTTTAAACCAAAACACTTTATAGTGTCTAACGATGTCTACAGAAGCTTCTTAAACGAGCTCATCCAGTAAGTAAAACTGTTAAAGTGTGGAATAAAGAGTCTTCAACATGTTTTACACTAAACAATACTTTTGGATTGAACTATTTTTAGAGTTTACCACAAAAAAAACACAGTTTTATAAGAGAAGTCCCTGACTTGTTGTGACAGGTGGGATTCAGTTTACGGCACTTCTCATTCATTCCTATGGTATCAGTAAACAGCGATCGAGTGTCGCACAATTCTGACTGAAATTCAGTGACGTCAGTGCTGTAATGTGATTGGTTATTAAGGGACACGTGATCCAAGTTAGCCGTTACACTTTGTCCACTAGTAACTAATACAGACCCTCTCATCTCCCTATACTAAGAAAATCTCTGACAAGGTGTAATTAGAAACACAGGTGCATAGGATAAAGCAGTCAAACTAAACAAGAACAGGAAAATGACCAAATAAGGAAACTCAGGAACAAAGACGGAGGTAAACCTAAAAATTCATCATGCACAGAAACCTTACACATTGAGTCTGATGCATATTAAAAAAAAAACAATACAAAATGGAGTCTTCAAGCATGATTTTGTTGTCCTCTTTCTTCTTAAAAAGAGAAAAAGAAAGGAAATATTGGTCCATCCAATCCTGAGATTGTGTAGAGATTAAGTAGAGTTGCACCTCCTTATCAAGGAGCTGGGGGATTGTCCCGAGTGAGGTGTGATCCCCAACTGTGCGGTGCAGGCCGTGCTACACGCTTACTCCACCGTGTTTGATCAGGTGACTTTGAGAAATACAAAAAAAGGGCAGATTCAAACTATGCAACAGGTCTGAAGTTATATTGTTTAAAGCAGTGCACTGATTTTGCCATATTGGCCACATTTTGTAATTTTTTTTTTTTTTAAATTGTAAGTGAGTGTGTAAATGCATAAATCAGCCTTTCATTAGAGAATAAAGAATGGAGGCATTAAATAAATAAAATAAAATAAAGTAAAAGAAGTAAGTAGAAGCAGTGCCTGCCCTCATACAAAACTAACGTGACTCAAAACAAACTATTAGAAACTAAATGACTCTTCAATATTATGATCATCATAGATCCTAAACCTTAGTTTGAATCAAATGAAAACACAGAAGGATTCACACTGTAAACTGGAGAGATTGAGCTCAGTAACATTCACATACAAGAATCAGGAAACATGATAATAATGATAATATTTTCTTTTCATATTTTGTGCTGTTTTTGCCATTGCAGGTTAAGCTGCTGTGAAATGACAGAAGAAGGTTGTTCTGCTGTGACTTCAGCTCTGAAATCAAACCCATCACACCTGAGAGAACTGAACCTGAGCTGGAATGAACTAGGAGACTCTGGAGTGAAAAACCTCAGTGATCTACTGATGAACACACAATTCAAGCTGGAGAAACTAGAGTTAGTATCATTATACTGTACAGCAGTGACAGTGAGATTAAAGTTCACTGTTTAGTTTAAGTCCGCTGGGCTCTTGTCACATCATTTCCAGTGCTGCACTTTCTGGCATTTCTCCATCTGAAGAAAGATTCAGGAATACAATGTTATGTGTATAAACAGAAAAAAACAGCATAAAACTTGCTGAAATGTGACATTTTTGCTGTGAAATAAAACAGAAGTGACAACAGACTAAAAAACAGTCTAACAAATGACAGTAGATGATTCTGACAGTTAGATTTATACTGGACTAATAGTATATTTCACTCATTTTTGTTATTAAGGGGAATGTAGATTTAGTATATTTGTATAGTTAGAAATTGAAACCACACTGTAAAATGGCTTTAAAATATATATAAAAAAATATTTAATTTGATTGATTTAATTATTTTCTTTCAATTGAAATGTAAAAATAGACCATTCAGTGTTGTTAATTTTACTATTGTTTTTATGTTGATTCTACATATTAATTTCCATTGGTAAAATTGACTTGTTTGTTGACTGAGGGTCCAGACTTGGATTGTAACTAGTCTCCTCAAATACTCCTCTCTTGGTTTGTTCATTCATATATTAGAAGTTTCCATGATTTTGCTGATTATTAGTGAATGTATGACATTTGTTCATGATGCATCATAGATCTGATTCATTGTCTTTTCTCTTTCTGTTTTCAGTCTGTGTAGATGCAGTATTACAGAAAAACAGTGTCTCATCCTGACTTCAGCTCCGAAATCAAACCCATCACACCTGAGAGAACTGAACCTGAGCAGGAATCAAATAAAAAACACAGGAGTGAATCACTTATGTGACGTACTGAAGGATTCACACTGTAAACTGGAGAGATTGAGGTCAGTAACATTCACATACAAGAATCAAAATGATTAAAATCACTTCAACAGTTTAAACTAAAACACTTTATAGTATCTAACGATGTCTACAGAAGCTTCTTAAACGAGCTCATCCAGTAAGTAAAACTGTTAAAGTGTGGAATAAAGAGTCTTCAACATGTTTTACACTAAACAATACTTTTGGATTGAACTATTTTTAGAGTTTACCACAAAAAATGCAGTTTTATAAGAGAAGTCCCTGACTTTTTGCGACAGGTGGGATTCAGTTTACGGCACTTCTCATTCATTCCTATGGTATCCGTAAACGGCGATTGAGTGTCAATTCTGACTGAAATTCAGTGACGTCAGTGCTGTAATGTGATTGGTTATTAAGGGACACGTGATCCAAGTTAGTCGTTACGCTTTGTCCAATAATAACTAATACAGACCCTCTCATCTCCCTATACTAACAAAATCTCTGATAAGGGGTAATTAGGAACACAGGTGCATAGGATAAAGCAATCAAACTAAACAAGAACAGGAAAATGACCAAATAAGGAAACTCAGGAACAAAGATGGGGGTTAAAACAAGAAAAAAGAGGTCCAAAAGTCTGACACTTAAACATTGAGTCTGTTATTTTATTTTATTTTATTTTATTTTATTTTATTTTATTTTATTTTATTTTATTTTATTTTATTTTATTTTATTTTATTTTTTGTTATCCTAAAAAAATACATCATGCAGTCTGATGCGTACAAAAAAAAAACATGATTTTGTTGTCCTCTTTCTTCTTAAAAAGAGAAAAAGAAAGGAAAAGAAAGGAAATATTGGTCCATCCAATCCTGAGATTGTGTAGAGATTAAGTAGAGTTGCACCTCCTTATCAAGGAGCTGGGGGATTGTCCCGAGTGAGGTGTGATCCCCAACTGTGAGGTGCAGGCCGTGCTACACGCTTACGCCACTGTATTTGATCAGGTGACTTTGAGGAATACAAAAAGGAATTTCTGTGATTTAGAAATTACAATTAATTAATGAATTCTTTTTTTTTACGTTTCAACATGTATAATGTTGTAATGCAAAAATAAAACAATGCACAGAAATTACTTTGCTTTATTTACAAATAACTTGTCAATGTCAAAAGTGATGTACAGAACAACTTCATTCATTTCTTTTTTAAGTTTCCCAGCAGCTCCATTTTCTCCAGAACTGTTTTAAAAGAAGAGAAAAATAAAGACTAATAAAAACTATTAAAATAGGGCTGAAATCTTGGTTAGAAAACATTACACAGCAAGACTTACATACAAAATACTGCAGAAATCATATTTCTGGATCATCAAGTTTGTCTAAAACAATTGTGGACTATTTTGTATGATAGCACTACAAAATAAATCTACATTTAAAAATAAAATAAAATAGAAATACAAGTGAAAAACTAATCTACTTACTTATCCACTTTCTCTTAACATTTGTTACATGAAAACACAGTACAGTAAATGTATTCGTCAGCCGTCACAGAAACATCACCCACTATTTTATTTGAAGAAAAGTCCCGTTGTCACCAGCGCACCATGAATTCTGGGATATGGTTGGCTACAAAGGATCTCTCTGGTGTATCCTTCATTTGCCCGGAAAAATGGAGGGTACATTTGAAGTCGTGTTCCTAACATGACACAGAGAACCAGCAGAAAAACCAGGGAGCCATGAGTACAAGACCACACTCCCAGATGAGCTGATTGAGTTCAACGCTCAGTTTGAGGCACCAATCATCAGCCAAAAGCAGAGGATTCTGGACTCAGAGGGTATTTTGGTCACGTCACTCACAGTGTCATCGGCGGAGGTGTGCATGACTCTGAAACACATGGAAGGCCCAGATGACATCCTGGATGGGCAGTCAGGGTTTGATAGTCAAGTCCTATGTAAAAAGGACCATTCCAGCCACCTTAGACTCATTAAAATTTGCATATTGACAAAATCGGTCCACTGATGATGCTGTCAACACTGTCATCCACACAGCACTCACACATTTGGAGGGAAACGACACACATGTGCGAATGCTTTTTATTGATTACAACTCAGCAATAACAGAGACTCTCTTCACCCTCAGGCCGACACTCTCCCTCAGAAACTGGTGCTGAACTTCCTGTTGGACAGACCTCAGTCAGTCAGAGTAGAAAATTGGATATGTCCCTGTGTCAACAAGATTGACCCCCCTAAATTTGGAATCATGTCACGCCAAACAATTTTGGGTGCAATGTGCAGTTTGTCCTGAAAACTATAAAAAAAAGAAAAGAAAAGAAAAACATCACCAGCTGCTAAATTCAAATCTGTGTTCACTAGCTGACGCTGAGTCAGAGACATACGTGTTTTTACAGCACTGTGTATTATAACCAATCACACACGATTCTGTTGAGCTGATGAATGCAATGGCCAATCAGAGGTGTTCAGATGAGTCATCGCTGAAAGTGTTATAGGCTAATTAGTGATTTATAATGTTTTATTAAATTCACATTACATATAAAGTCAGTCGTATTAAACATATTTGATGGCATGACACCTATATCTGGTACTTAAGTAAAAAGACAGGTTTTTATGTATAGTTAATAGATTTCACTATTAGTCTACTTTGCTGATCGCTCATTATAGATCAACTAACATGATCTATAAAGGTGCAAAATTATTTGTAAAATAAATGAAACATGATGAAACATTCATTTGAGTTTAAATTGTTATAGTTTATTCTAGAGATTGCAGTGATGCATGACATGGTGAAAAATGACTGAATGAATAATACTCTATTAAAGTAGCTTAAGATTCATGGTAACACTTTCTATGAAGCCCCTATTCATTATAATGCCTTAAGAATATCTTTATAATGTATTATAAATACAGGCTACATAAAAATGTTAACAGATTCATTTTAAAATAGCAGAAATGTTTTCTGAATCAAAGATCTTTTCAGTAGCAAAGCTCTTTTTTTGATCAAGTAACACAGTAGCGTCAACAAAAGCTACATTTTCCAAAGCATTTCTGAGGCTTAAGCTCAAATCAGAAAAATAACTGAGGATCACTGATCCTGGATCAGTAAGTGATGCCACTAAACCTCGTAACTCCATTGGCTCCTCAAAGTGTCAGTCAAACCTCATTATTCCTCCCACATATAAATGTATCTGTATACAATGAAGCCACAAACCAGCTTTGACACAGTGTTTATTATTAATTAAAAGACATGGGTTTTTTTTTTTTAATTTCTGAAAAAGTATCAGTTTCGGTCATAGGAGGTTTCCGGCCGGCAGCAAAAATGTGCTTTGCTTATGTCACAGTATGAGGTAAATCCAGCCCTGTACATGATACTGATACTGAGAGCACTGACTTGAAATGAAGTTGGTTCAATATAAACAGGGTTCTCACGCGTCCTGGAAAACCTGGAAAACTGATGACTAATTTTCCAGTTTTGGAAAACACATGGGAAATGACAGAAAATAGAAAATGTCCTGAAAAATCTTGTAGTTGTCCTGAAAAATTATTATTTAAAAAAAAAAATGGATTTGTATTCTCCTTTAGTCAAGCCCAAAACAAATAATGCTAGTAGCAGAAAACGTTTGAACTGATATAAATTGTAACTGGCCAGTTTCTGCTCCAAACGCACAATTATCAGTCAGTTCTTTTGTTTTATTTCTGTTCTGGTGCTGCTTTGTTTACTATGGTAACCAGGGAAATTCTATATCACTGTTGTTCCATCAGCACCACCTGCTGTCAGAGAGTGAATTTGTGCTTTCAGTCTGTTTTTGTTTCCTGCAGATATTTTTATGTAGCATAATTTCACAAAGATAAAGGTTTTTTTTTTCTTTCTGTTTTTGCTTCAGATTTTGAAATTAGATCAGAAACTGCTCATATACATCACAATATATTTCTTAATTTCACTATGATATAATTCTGATATCGATATGAGCAACATTTTAAAAAGCCTCAGAATTATTGCAGAGAACACCCACAACATTTGTCTATACAAACTTCTGAAAAATGAATTTGCCAAGTCTATGAAACCTCCTTCTGTAAAACCATATAATATTTAAAAAAAAAAAATGGTACAAATAAATTAAAATTCACCTTTTATTTGTATTTAGTCTTCAAATACATATTCATTATCTGCCAGAAAGAGGTGTCAGTTTCCCCTTTAAAGCAGTGCTGTGCTCATGAATGCTGCCTTATGAGATCAAATGAAAATGGCATTGAAATCTTTCTGAAGAGAGATGCTTCCCTTCAAAGATACATTAATTTAAAACGTGCAGCGCTCGTGTTTATTCAAAGTCATCAATCAGTGTAAAATTTCTGTGTATTTCTATCAGGGAAAATTGTACATAAACCTATGAGAAGTGTAAATTATTTGATTGAATTAACAACTTTATTTTATTTTATATTTTATTTTTGTTTTGATGACCAAATTGTGAAAAAAATATTCAAAGTATATCCAAAGCAGGTATTCAGACACTCTTCCTCTGTTTCATTTTATGAAGACATTTTCACTTTTGACTTAAACAGTTTTCTTCTGTCTTCTCTCTTTCTCTCATTGCAGATTAAGCTGGTGTGAAATGACAGATGAAGGTTGTTCTGCTGTGACTTCAGCTCTGAAATCAAACCCATCACACCTGAGAGAACTGAACCTGACAGGGAATAAACTAGGAGACTCTGGAGTGAAAAACCTCAGTGATCTACTGATGAACACACAATTCAAGCTGGAGAAACTACAGTTAGTATCATTATACTGTACAGCAGTGACAGTGAGATTAATTTACTGTTTTAGTTTATTTGAAGTGTTTTGTGTGTGTTTGTGATTGTACACTCAAATTATTTTGCCTCTTTTTCATTTTAATTAAAATGAGCTAAAGTAAGATGTTTTTGAGCATTCTGTAACAATTTCGTTGTTCATTCTACACACACACCAGTTTTTATTCATATTCATTATTGTGTATAATTCTGAGTGAAACTGCTTGTTTAATATAATAATAATTAGGCCTCAGAGAATAAATAAATAAATATATAGTTATTTGTTCCCACAAGATTTTGTTTGACAAATGTAGTTGAGCTGAACCCAAACTAGTGTAGATTCATTTAATGTAAACCAGATAAATTGTGTTGACCCAGCTAAGCAATTTTCATTTGAATTAAATAAATTAAATTGTAAAAACTTGCTTTAGTAAAATTTAACTAAGCAAAAATAATTTATTTTTTGACTGTTTGACATTTACTTACGATGTATTTATTCACACATAAACTTTACATAGATCTGATTCATTGTCTTTTCTCTTTCTGTCTTCAGTCTGTGTGATTGCAGTATTACAGAGAAACAGTGTCTCATCCTGACTTCAGCTCTGAAATCAAACCCATCACACCTGAGAGAACTGAACCTGAGCTGGAATCAAATAAAAAACACAGGAGTGAATCACTTATGTGACGTACTGAAGGATTCACACTGTAAACTGGAGAGATTGAGGTCAGTAACATTCACATACAAGAATCAAAATGATTAAAATCACTTCAACAGTTTAAACCAAAACACTTTATACTCAAAATCTCATGATGAGTCTGAGTTCACATTATATTTGTGAAAAATTCTTCACCTTAATGATTTGTTTGTAAGATGATCTTCCTCTGTTTGTCTCTTTCTAGTCTTCATTCCTGTGGAATTACAGATGTTTCTTCTTTAACTCAGTCTTTGACAAACACAAAAGCACTGCAGTTTCTAAAAGAGCTTCATCTGAGTAACAATATGATTGGAGACTCAAAGCAGCAGCTCATTGATGTGCTACGAGACTCAAACTGTGAACTGATGTGAGTAAACTTCACTTTCTGATATTAAAGAGATTCATTTACCTCTGATATGTGAACAAATATATACTTTCAAATATTTGTGAAAAGAGTTTATCAAATTATCATCAAGCTTTATTTCAAAGGGTTTGTGTCAGAATGAAATGTAAAGTTGATAAAAATGAACACAAAGGAGGAAAGAGAACAAAAGCACACTGTCAGAGCTTTATACAACAACACCTGCTTTATTAATGACATCAGTAATAGTGAATCATTACAGTTTGAAATAGATTTGGTCAGATTGTAGGAAAACGCTGGTAAAATCAGTGCAGATTCCAGCTTCAGCTCACAGCCGTCCAGCATCACATGATCAATGTCTCTGTCTCTTGTGTTTTTAGCTTTGACAAGCAACACGTCACATTACTTATGTAAGGTTTAATCAGGGTGTGATTTGTCGGGGTGAATTCCTCCCTGGTAGAACTGCAGCAGCTCAACGGTGTAAACCTGGGAAACATGCTTCATTCAGACAAGATAAAAAACATTATTTTATATTGTAAAAACATTTTGCAATATTACTGTTTTTTTCTGTATGTTTAATCAAATAAATGCAGCCTTGATGAGCATAAGAGACTTCTTTAAAGACTATTACAAGTCTTACTGACCCCAAACTTTTGGACGGTAGTGTACATCCACATTCAATCCCACAATGCACAGCAATACGGAGTTTACAACTGATGTATGTCCAACGGATAGAGAATACCCATAATGCACTGTGAGAGTCACATGCTGAATGAATTGCTGTGTCACACCTGAAGATGAATCATCCATCCATTCATTCATTTTACAAAATACTCACCCACGTAGTACAGCGTAATACAATACATACATAAATGAATTGGAAATTGATTATTAAAAAGATTTTTTAATAATTTCAGTTCTTTACTGAGACCAATACAAATATGTTTAAACTAGAGGACAAACAGCTTTAACTAGTGGAACATTTCACTGAAAGGTTTTTGTTTTAAGGCAAAATCACATTTGTATTTGTTCCATGTCATTTATTATATTTGGTGTAAACTCAGTTTGTGTTTCACTTTATTTTGACTCAATAGAGACACGGATTGGAATTCATGCTCTAAATGTATTATATTTAAAACACAAATACTGTTTTATAAATATGTATTCAAATCAGGTCCGTAATTAATCTGATTACAGGATTTTAATGTAACTTTTACTCAAAACAAAAAAACAAAAACAAAACAAACAAAAAAAAAAACCCACTGTGATTGAAATATAGTAACTAATTTGTAGTTTGTTCCACTGAACTCTGATTATCTTCTCTTCTGTTCCACCTTACAGTGTATATAGATATCTGTGGTAGTTCAATTGCAAGAAATACCTGGAGTTTAATCACCAAAAGATGATAAATGCTGTATATCATAATGAAGTGGTCTTGAGAGGAGCAGTAAACATCAGGTGAGGATCCACAGAAGAGCTTCACTACTGTGTCTATGAGGAGAAAGAAATGTGTGATAAATGTGGGAATGTGATCCATACAGGTGAAGAGACTCAGACTTTACAATCAAATAATGCAGCATGTGTGTTAGAAACATGTGATATTGAATGATTAATGTTGCTTTATTATTCAAGTGATCATTTTGTTTAGTTTAAAGCTGGAACAGAGGAGGAAGAAGCTCAGATGAGTCTGTCTGGCTCTTCAGTTTAATATTATTTGTATTAAAATCATCCATAATGATTCAAATGTTTCTAATCATAAATGCAGTACTTAAACATATGAAAAGAAATGATGTGTGAAATTTCCATGTTACTTAAAACATTTGTTATATCATATTTTATACACATTGTTATTCTATTTTATTTTATATTAGGTTAGTTATGTGTGTGTCTGTTGTTAATGTACAGATATTCAGTATATTGTGTTTGTTCTGTGGATGGAGTCTCTCCTTCATCAGTTCAGACCAACTAAACATTTTCACCAGTTAACAGCATTTGTGTCTTTCAGTCTCCTCTAGATAGTCTAATACATTTGTCTTTTTCACCACATTTATATTTACATGTAAATAAAATGTTACATATACAGTTAAAAACAACTACTTGAAAAGTCCACTTGCCTGTTTTAAGTATTAAAATATTTTGAGAAAAGTCTGAGTGTCTTTGATTGGTTTCCAACTTTCTACAAAAATATTTAATGTTCTACAGACAAGTGAAAGAAAACAAGGAACATACAGGTTCTTATTTAGCACTTATATCTTATAAAACTATCAAACAACAGATATTTTGACTTTAAATACTTTTAATTAAATTAATTACTTACAAATACCAGAAACTGTAAATGAAATCACTGCAGAAGTGTTTAAAATTATTTCTAATGCATACAGCTGAAACAAATGAAATAATGCAGCATTAATATAAACATACATGTACACATGGGCGATATATCAAATAACATTTCAGTCATAGTACAGATCAGCTCTTTTGAGGGTTTTGTCAGTTTGTTCTTTCAGATTCGGTGAATCTGCTGCGTTCGTTTCATCACATCAGGTTCGGACCTGAAACTGGAAGTTGTTCATCAGTGAACACGGTCAGTGCCTTCAGCTTTGTTTTGTAAATTGGGTGATATTTATTTCAGTCCTACATATGATCAAAGCAACATATTCTGCAGACAAAGCTAAGAAAATTTTAAACAGCCTAATCTCTATGATAAACCATAAAAAAAGATGACTGATGATATATGATGTGTAAAAAGGTCAAGTGTCTCAGACATGTGAATCTGATTTATATCCAAATCCAAAGATACGTTATACAAATAATGTAACATCACTGTGAGGACAATAAACTTCTGGTAAAATCAAACTCATCCAGTGGCCTTTTACAGTGATTTCATATTATGAGAAATTTTGACCATATATGAATTAAATAGTTAAAAACACTATTACTGTGAAGACTGTATTGACTCTATTCATTGGTCTTGACATGATTGTGTTTGCAGTGGTTTGTGTGCAGAAGGACTCCAGTCAGTTCATCTGTCAGTCAAACTATCTGTTCCCAAAATAAATGAACAAACAAACATCAAGGACAATGTGTGCATCATTTCTGTTTCATGTAGTCTTTCTAAAGACTCTATATCCATTAGTGATAGTTAATCTCTGGCTGACATGTTTTTGTGTTTTATCTTGTAGTTACAGCCTAATCGACCCTATTTTGAAGTTGTGAATTCTCATTCATTAATTTCCCTTTAACTAAGCATATAGTCCTGTATATAATTCATATAGTGTCTTTCAGATTTAATAACTACATTGTCAAACTGTTTCTTATTATTGTCCACTGTCATCTGTAATGAATTCATTGAGGTTTTCAGTCAGTTGCTCAATTTCACCACTAGATGTCAGTAAAGCTGCACTGGTTTCACATGAACAGGTGATTTATATACATTTATTAATTTACATTGGATTCATTTGGAACTGTTTAAATTGATCTGAATATCTGTTTGTCAGATGTTTAGTGCTGTCTGTTGATTGTCTCTTCATGTCTCTGTTGATCTGCTGACGTTGCTGAGTAAGTTTGGTGATTGTATCTGGAGGACATGAGATTCTGTGCACAGTAGTGATGCGCGGATGGCGGTTTTATCTGCGGGCGCTGCTGATAATCCGCGGGTCGGGTGGGTCGGATAATAAAAAATTGCATTCTGATTATTTGCGGGTGTGTCGCGGGTGGATGAGATAAATCAATAATGACGCAAATATTAACTATATTTTCCAACACATGAACCTGTTTTAAATACCTAAGTAGGGTAATATACAGTGGTGTAGTGCAGATTTCTTTATCAGTCTGCTTTGCGTATATACGCACTTCTAAATCCCCTCTGATGCGCATCATTCAGTAATGTCATGCATTAGCCAAAATCATGACAGGCCACCATTTCTAACTAAATCAAAACACCCAGCAAAGACGGTAAGGACCCTGGCGCGGGCTTCCTTTGAGATATGTTTGATGATTGCGACTGATGCGCCCGCGCCAGCACCAGATTTACTGCCTGTTCATACGCGAGAGCATGTTAAGGGAGGCACGCCGAGTATTAAAATAAAAATGATTATTGATTACTAATTTGAATCAGTACATTATAACGAAAACAATACATTAAAATGTCAGAAATGTCTTAAACTGGGTGAACCCCTGTAAACTTTTGTCCAAGGATCCAGTAGGCGTTCAAACACCCAACCGATTTCATCAGAGATTGCGGAGAGTTATTCAGTTATTCTTTTTAGCGTGGCTTTGGCTTAAAGGCACGAGTATTTAAGCTTATATAAGTGTGCAGCGATGCGCAGATCAGCTGAATCTGCTGTTAAAAATGAACCATCCATTCATCATATCATCATGCAAGAATTAGAATAATTGTAAATGACGATCGGGTGCGGTTATCTAAATCAGAGAAGAAAAATATATATATATATATATATATATATATATATATATATATATATATATTACATTTTTTTTAAATAAGTGTAAGTGTATCGCGTGTGTTTTGACCCACATAGATGTATCTGGGTTAATCCCTGGATATCTACACAAAGAAAGAAAGTTCAAAAGAACAGCATTTACTTGAAATACAAATCTTTTGTAACATTATAAATGTTTTTACTGTCACTCTTCATTGATTTATTGCATGTTTGATGAATACAAGTATGAATTCCCTTTAAAAACCAGTCTGTATGTGTGTGTATAGACACACGGTGTTTTCAGACACAATGACATTGCGACACAAAGCCACTGATAAACTTTAATGTAATTAGACAAAAAAAATCCCTGTCTTTGTTCACATT
>VONZ01003449.1:0-21307 GCA_012976165.1 Labeo catla
AAACAGAAATTAAATAGTTAAACTGTTATATTAATGTTCATTAAGCATTACTACACACACACACACATTTTGTTGCACGTAAGAGATTTGTGTATTAAATGGTAGGTGACAAAATGTTTAGTGCAATTCTTTTTAAGATTTTATATATAGTTTTCAGGTTTCACTGTAATCATAATCTTGTATTATTGTCAAATATGATATATGTGTTTAAATGAAGTGTTAAACTTTGACTAAATGTGATTTGAAATGTTATATAGTGATTTAGTCTTTGCATTAATTGAAATGAATGGAAAATCTGTGAATAGCACTGTTCATTTCAATGAGCCATTAGTGGTCTTCTACTGCCATCTAGTGGTTATAGTTGTAATTTCATGACATTTTAAAGAGCGATGCATAGTTTTTAAGCTTTATAATTGTTACATTGCCTTTTTTTGCCTGATGTCTTTAAAATGCAGGTTTGTTTAGAATCATATGATGATGATTTTACTTAGGTTTGTGAAATTTTCTTTTCTTTTAGGTTTTATAGACTCGGGTACAGTAGATCATGATCTTATTATTAAGTGGCTATCTAAATGGTAGGGATGGGACGAGACCAGTCGGATTTCGCGAGATCTCGTGACAGTATCCTCCCACAACATTTTGCCATGTTTACATTAGAGCTGCACTATTAATCCTTAAAATATTGAGGTGTCGATTCAAACACCCACGCGATCTTATTCCTAAATGACAACACGTTATCTTTGTCTATTAGGACTGTTTCACATCGCGAGTGTCAGTTGAGCGTGAGAAGCAGGTTTTGTCGCTGCCATGTTAATAAATCAGAAGATCGGAGTAAATGTGAACGCAGAAAGAGCAACACAAACAGTCTTTTCAACCACATTATAATCATTATTTCTGTGTTACAGATATTTAAATAATAGAAGTACTGGGATAAAAGTTTATAGTTTGGGTATAAACACTTATTGTCTACAGTAGCGATCAAAACCAAAGTATTTTAACACGTGTATCTATTGTAACGCTTATCCTCTTCCGCCAGGAGGTGGCGACAACTGCCCGTTTAAAAAAAAAAGTATGTCATTGAATCATTCATTCAGGAGATTTCAATAGTCAAACAAGTCTTAATGAAGTGAGACACTGTCTCCTTTATTGAATGTTTTTTTTTATTATTTTGTTTAAATGAATATATGTTTTTAAAAGACTTAAGCAATGAACAGTTTGTCATTTGCCATTTACCATACACAGCTTGTGTTTTGAAGCCTTTTTAACTCTTATAGCGCCACCTATGGTCCGATCTTCGCGAAACTTTGCATGCTTGTTAAGAATCATCTGACACATGTTTTCACCAATTTTCGTAACGTTTTGAGTTTTTGTTTAGTTTTGATAGGCTTTTGGGTATATGTGGCCACGCCCCTGTTGTAAATGACCCTGTTATAGCTAACCGAAGGACAAAATTCAACATTTTTTTGAGAATTATTGATCTAGAGAGTCCAGAGAATATTACTGCAGTAGTTTGATCGAGATTAAGCAAAAAACCTAGGACTAGTTTGCAAAAGTAGGTTTTTAACATATTTGTGAATAATTAATGAACGGTTTGATTGACAGCAATGGTTCTTGAGGCAAAGGTGTTCATCATGAGGAGATCTATCAAATGATATGAAGATCTAGTGTTTGTGGGAATATTTGAGCATGTATTTAGCCATTTGAAGCCATTTACCATACACACCTTGTGTTTTTGAAGCCTTTTTAACTGTTATAGCGCCACCTATGGTCCGATCTTCACGAAACTTTGCATGCTTGTTAAGAGTCATCTGACACATGTTTTCTCCAACTTTTGTAAAGTTTTGAGTGTTTGTTTAGGTTTGATAGGATTTTGGGTATATGTGACCACGCCCCTTTTCTAAATGACCCCGTTATAGCTAACCAAAGGACAAAATTCCACATTTTTTTGATAATTATTGATCTAGAGAGTCTGGAGAACTGCGCTGCAGTGGTTTGATCGAGATTGAGCAAAAAACCTAGGACTAGTTCGCAAAAGTAGGTTCTTCACACATTTGTGAATAATTAATGAACGGTTTGATTGACAGCAATGGTTCTTGAGGCAAAGTTGTTCATCATGAGGAGATCTATCAAATGATATGCATATTGTGTGGATGTGTGAAACACCACGTGATTACAGCGCCATAAAACTCGTTAGCGCCAACTAGTGACCGATTTCTTTCAAAATTCTTACAGACGTTTAGGGCCATGAGTCGAACATGCCCAGTGAGTTTCATTCCGATTGACCTTCGTTAACCTTGTCTAATAGGTGCTCAAACTTCATTGGCCAATGGCGGCCATGTTTTTTGAGATACGCCATTGTCCTTATAGACCCTTATGGTACATTGGACAGAGACACTGCATACCAATTTTCAGGTCGATCGGACCAACGATTGTATAGTTATAGTCATTTTTATGTTTTTTCAGGCTTATAGCGCCACCAAGTGGCAGAGCTGTGCAATTTTTTTGATTTGACCAAAGATTGAGCTTATACACATGTGTACCGAGTTTGGTGAAGATATCTCATTTGGTTCATGAGTTATAGCCATTTTAGTAAAAATGGCCCTCCACCTGACAAACTTTTTGGGGCCCTTTCGCAACTATGAGTCAAAATTTCAACTTTTTTTGATAATTATTCATATTCAGTGTCCAGAGAACATTTCTGCACTGGTTTGGTTCCGATCGGGTGAAAAACCTAGGACTAGTTCGCAAAAGTAGGTTTCTGACATTCGGCCATTTTGCGGAAAAACGGTACGTCCTAGAGCCCAAATTGCACCTGTGCACTTTTGTGCGTATTGACCCAAGGATTGCAACAATGTAAAGTTTTTGAGTCTACGACAAAAATTGTACGAGCTAGGGCCAAAAATGTAAAAAATTTTTGTTTTTTGCGTTGTAGCGCCACCTTTAGGCCGATTTGGGCGAGACTTTGTCAGAACGTCCCCACGGGGAGCTCTACCTTTTGCCCAAGTTTCAGCTCTCTAGGCCTTACGGTTTGGTCTGCACGATCAGTTTTAGCGGAAAATAATAATAATAATAATAATAATAATAATAATAAAAAAAAATCCTTACAATTACAATAGGGTTTCAGTGCTACGCACTCGAACCCCTAAATATAGCTGCAAGCAGCAATTAACGGGGTTCGAGCATTTAAGGCCTTTGAGGTGGTATGCACATTTGTTCAGAATGAGACGATATATATCATACAGATGTAAATGTAAGATCTAGTGTTTGTGTGAATAGATGAGCATTTTTTAACAATTTGAGGCCATTTACCATAGAAATCTTGTTTTTAAAGCCTTTTTAACTGTTATAGCGGCACCTATTATCCGATCTTCACGAAACTTTGCATGCTTGTTAAGAGACATCTGACACATGTTTTCTCCAACTTTTGTAAAGTTTTGAGTTTTTGTTTAGGTTTTATAGGCTTTTGGATATATGTGGCCACTCCCCTTTTCTAAATGACCCCGTTATAGCTAACCAAAGGACAAAATTCAACATGTTTTTGATAATTATTTATCTAGAGAGTCCAGAGAACATTACTGCAGTGGTTTGATCGAGATTGAGTGAAAAACCTAGGACTAGTTCGCAAAAGTAGGTTTTTCACATATTTGTGAATAATTAATGAACGGTTTGATTGACAGCAATGGTTCTTGAGGCAAAGTTGTTCAGCATGAGGAGATCTAACAAATGATATGCATATTGTGTGGATGTGTGAAACACCACTTGATTACAGAGCCATAAAACTCGTTAGCGCCAACTAGTGGCCGATTTCTTTCAAAATTCTTACAGACCTTTAGGACCATGAGTCAAATATGCCCAGTGAGTTTCGTTCCGATCGGCCTCCGTTAACCTTGTCTAATAGGTGCTCAAAATTTGTTGGCCGATGGCGGCCATGTTTTTTGAGATATGCCAATGTCCTTGTAGACCCTTATGGCACGTTGGACAGAGACACTGCATACCAATTTTCAAGTCGATCGGACCAACGATTGCATAGTTATAGTCATTTTTATGTTTCCTCAGGCTTATAGCGCCACCAAGTGGTCAAGCTCCGCAATTGTTTTTATTTGACCAAAGATTGAGCTCGTACACATGTGTTCTGAGTTTGGTGATGATATGTCATTCTGTTCCAAAGTTATAGCCATTTTACTAAAAGTGGCCCCGCCTCTTTTGAACGTTTTGGCGCCCCTTTGCGACTGTGAGTCAAAAGTTTAATTTTTTTTTGATAATTATTGATCTAGGGAGTCTGGAGAACTGTGCTGCAGTGGTTTGATCGAGATTGAGTGAATAACCTAGGACTAGTTCGCAAAAGTGTGTTTTTCACATATTTGTGAAAATGTAATAAACGACTTGATTGACAGCAATGGTTCTTGAGGCAAAGTTGCTCAGCATGAGGAGATCTATCATATGGTATGAAGTTCTAGTGTTTCTGTGATTATATGAGCATGTTATAGCAATTTAAGGCAATTTACTTTTGAAATTTTGTGTTGTTGAAGCCTTTTTAACTGTCATAGCGCCACCTATGGTCCGATCTTCATGAAATTTTACATGCTTGTTAAGAGTCATCTGACACATGTTTTCTCCAACTTTTGTAAAGTTTTGAGTTTTTGTTTAGGTTTGATAGGCTTTTGGGTATATGAGGCCACGCCCCTTTTCTAAATGACCCCGTTATAGCTACCCAAAGGACAAAATTCCACATTTTTTTGATAATTATTGATCTAGAGAGTCTGGTGAACTGCGCTGCAGTGGTTTGATCGAGATTGACCGAAAAACCTAGGACTACTTCGCAAAAGTAGGTTTTTCACATATTTGTGAATAATTAGTGAACGGTTTGATTGACAGCAATGGTTCTTGAGGCAAAGTTGCTCAGCATGTGGAGATCTATCAAATGATATGCATATTTTGTGGATGTGTGAAACGCCACGCGAGTGAGGCATGTTACAGAGGCAAAAAACTCGTTAGCGCCAACTAGTGGCCGATTTCTTTCAAAATTCTTACAGACCTTTAGGGCCATGAGTCGAACATGCCCAGTGAGTTTCGTTCCGATCGGCCTCCGTTAACCTTGTCTAATGGGTGCTCAAACTTCGTTGGCCGATGGCGGCCATGTTTTTTGAGATAAGCCAATGTCCTCATAGACCCTTATGGCACATTGGACAGAGACACTGCATACCAATTTTCAGGTCGATCAGACTAACGATTGCATAGTTATTGCATTTTTATGTTTTTTCAGGCTTATAGCGCCATCAAGTGGCAGAGCTGTGCATTTTTTTTTATTTGACCAAAGATTAAGCTTATACACATGTGTACCGAGTTTGGTGAAGATATCTCATTTGGTTCATGAGTTATAGCCATTTTAGTAAAAATGGTCCTCCACCTGACAAACTTTTTGGGGCCCCGTCGCAACGATGAGTCAAAATTTCAACTTTTTTTTGATAATTATTGATATTCAGTGTCCACAGAACATTTCTGCACTGGTTTGGTTCCGATCGGGTGAAAAACCTAGGACTAGTTCACAAAAGTAGGTTTCGGATATTCGGCCATTTTGCGGAAAAACCGGGCTTCGTACGAAAAATCTGCGCCAGTGCACTTTTGTGCGTATTGACCCAAGGATCGCAACGATGTAAATTTTTTGAATCTACGACAAAAAATGTACGAGCTAGGGCCAAAAATGTAAAAAAAGTTAGTTTTTTGCGCTGTAGCGCCACCTTTAGGCCGATTGGGCCGGTTCTTTGCGACTGAGTAGCGAGGGTGACTACTACCTTCTGACCAAGTTTCAGCTCTCTAGGCCTTACGGTTTGGGCTGCACGATCAGTTCTAGGGAAGAATAATAATAATAATAATAAATATAGCTGCAAGCAGCAATTACCGGGGTTCGAGCATTAAGGCCTCTTAGGTGGTATGCAAAGTTGTTCAGAATGAGGGGATATATCATACAGATGTAAGTGTAAGATCTAGTGTTTGTGTGAATAGATGAGCATTTTTTAACAATTTGCGGCCATTTACCATAGAAATCTTGTTTTTAAAGCCTTTTTAGCTGTTATAGCGCCACCTATGCTCCGATCTCCATGAAACTTTGCACGCTTGTTAAGAATCATCTGACACATGATCTCACCAATTTTCATAAAGTTTTCAGTTTTTGTTTAGGTTCTGTAGGCTTTTGGGTGTATGTGGCCACACTTATTTTGTAAATGGCACCGTTATAGCTAACCAAAGGACAAAATTCCACATTTTTTTGATAATTATTGATCTAGAGAGTCCAGAGAATATGACTGCAGTGGTTTGATCGAGATTGAGTGAAAAACCTAGGACTAGTTCGCAAAAGTAGGTTTTTCACATATTTGTGAATATTTAATGAGCGATTTGATTGACAGCAATGGTTCTTGAGGCAAAGTTGTTCATCATGAGGAGATCTATCAAATGATATGCATATTGTGTGGATGTGTGAAACACCACGTGAATACAGAGCCATAAAACTCGTTAGCGCCAACTAGTGGCCGATTTCTTTCAAAATTCTTACAGACCTTTAGGGCCATGAGTCAAACATGGCCAGTGAGTTTCGTTCCGATCGGCCTCTGTTAACCTTGTCTAATAGGTGCTCAAACTTCGTTGGTCGATGGCGGCCATGTTTTTTGAGATACGCCAATGTCCTCATAGACCCTTATGGCACATTGGACAGAGACACTGCATACCAATTTTCAGGTTGATTGGACTGCCGGTTGCGAAGTTACAGCCATTTTTATGTTTTTTCTCTATTATAGCGCCACCAAGTGGTCAAGCTCCGCAATTTTTTGGATTTGACCAAAGGCTGAGATTTTACATATATGTTCAGAGTTTGGTGATGATATGTCATTCTGTTCCAAAGTTATAGCCATTTTACTAAAAGGGGCCCCGCCTCTTTTGAACGTTTTGGCGCCCCTTTGCGACTGTGAGTCAAAAGTTTAACTTTTTTTTGATAATTATTGATCTAGGGAGTCTGGAGAACTGTGCTGCAGTGGTTTGATCGAGACTGAGTGAATAACCTAGGACTAGTTCGCAAAAGTAGGTTTTTCACATATTTGTGAATATGTAATAAACGACTTGATTGACAGCAGTGGTTCTTGAGGCAAAGTTGCTCAGCATGAGGAGATCTATCATATGGTATGAAGTTTTAGTGTTTCTGTGATTATATGAGCATGTTACAGCAATTTAAGGCAATTTAATTTTGAAATTTCATGTTGTTGAAGCCTTTTTAACTGTCATAGCGCCACCTATGGTCCGATCTCCATGAAATTTTACATGCTTCTTAAGAGTCATCTGACACATGTTTTCACCAACTTTTGTAAAGTTTTGAGGTTTTGTTTAGGTTTTATAGGCTTTTGGGTATATGTGGCCACGCCCCTTTTCTAAATGACCCCGTTATAGCTACCCAAAGGACAAAATTCCACATTTTTTTGATAATTATTGATCTAGAGAGTCTGGAGAACTGCTCTGCAGTGGTTTGATCGAGATTGAGCGAAAAACCTAGGACTAGTTCGCAAAAGTAGGTTTTTCACATATTTGTGAATAATTAATGAATGATTTGATTGACAGCAATGGTTCTTGAGGCAAAGTTGCTCAGCATGTGGAGATCTATCAAATGATATGCATATTGTGTGGATGTGTGAAACACCACGTGAGTGAGGCACGTTAGAGAGGCAAAAAACGCGTTAGCGCCAACTAGTGGCCGATTTGTTTCAAAATTCTTACAGACCTTTAGGGCCATGAGTCGAATATGCCCAGTGAGTTTCGTTCCGATCGGCCTCCGTTAACCTTGTCTAATGGGTGCTCAAACTTCGTTGGCCGATGGCGGCCATGTTTTTTAAGATACGCCAATGTCCTCAAAGACACTTGTGCCCCTTTAGTCCAAGAGACTGCATACCAATTTTCAAGTCAATCGGACTAACGGCGGTGTATTTATAGCCAATAATATGTTTTTTCAGGCTTATAGCGCCACCAAGTGGCAGAGCTGTGCAATTTTTTTTATTTGACCAAAGATTGAGCTTATGCACATGTGTACCGAGTTTGGTGTAGATATCTCATTCCATTCAAAAGTTATAGCCAAATGTAAGAATTTGGTAATGTTAGCATAAAACGTTTTGGCATTCCTATTCGACCGTGAGTCAAAATTTCAACTTTTTTTGATAATTATTGATATTCACTGTCCAGAGAACATTTCTGCTCTGGTTTGGTCCCAATCGGGTGAAAAACCTAGGACTAGTTCGCAAAAGTAGGTTTCGGATATAACACCATTTTGCGGAAAAACGGTACGTCCTAGAGCAACAAACACCGCAGAGCAATTTTGTGCGTATTGACCCAAGGATTGCAACGATGTAAAGTTTTTCAATCTACGACAAAAATTGTACGAGCTATGGCCAAAAATGTCAAAAATTTTAGTGTTTTGCGCTGTAGCGCCACCTTTAGGCCGATTTGGGCGAGACTTTGTCAGAACGTCCCCACGGGGAGCTCTACCTTCTGGCCAAGTTTCAGCTCTCTAAGCCTTACGGTTTGGTCTGCACGATCAGTTTTAGCGGAAAATAATAATAATAATAATAATAATAAAAAAAATCCTTACAATTACAATAGGGTTTCAGTGCTACGCACTCGAACCCCTAATAATAATAAAAAAAATCCTAACAATTACAATAGGGTTTCAGCGCTACGCGCTCGAACCCCTAAAAATCCTAACAATTACAATAGGGTTTCAGCGCTACGCGCTCGAACCCCTAATAAATATAGCTGCAAGCAGCAATTACCGGGGTTCGAGCATGTAAGGCCTTTTAGGTGGTATGCAAAGTTGTTCAGAATGATGGGATATATCATACAGATGTAACTGTAAGATGTAGTGTTTGTGTGAATAGATGAGCATTTTTTAACAATTTGAGGCCATTTACCATAGAAGTCCTGTTTTTAAAGCCTTTTTAACTGTTATAGCGCCACCTATGCTCTGATCTCCATGAAACTTTGCATGCTTCTTAAGAATCATCTGACACATGTTTTCACCAATTTTCGTAAAGTTTTGAGTTTTTGTTTAGTTTTGATAGGCTTTTGGGTATATGTGGCCACGCCCCTGTTGTAAATGACCCCGTTATAGCTAACCGAAGGACAAAATTCAACATTTTTTTGATAATTATT
The DNA here is from genome assembly GCA_012976165.1 of Labeo catla. Classification (NCBI taxonomy): domain Eukaryota; kingdom Metazoa; phylum Chordata; class Actinopteri; order Cypriniformes; family Cyprinidae; genus Labeo; species Labeo catla. The sequence continues at coordinate 9,184 of VONZ01003449.1, forward strand.
GATCTAGAGAGTCCAGAGAATTGTGCTGCAGTGGTCTGCTCAAGATTGAGCGAAAAACCTAGGACTAGTTCACAAAAGTAGGTTTTTCACATATTTGTGAGTATTTAATGAACGATTTGAATGACAGCAATGGTTCTTGAAGCAAAGTTGTTCATCATAAGGAGATCTATCAAATGATATGAAGATCTAGTGTTTATGTGAATATACTAGCATTTATTTAGCCATTTGAAGCCATTTAGCATACACAGCTTGTGTTTTTGAAGCCTTTTTAACTGTTATAGCGCCACCTATGGTCTGATGTTCACGGAACTTTGCATGGTTGTTAAGAGTCATGTGACACATGTTTTCTCCAACTTTTGTAAAGTTTTGAGTTTTTGTTTAGGTTTTATAGGCTTTTGGATATGTGTGGCCACGCCCCTTTTCTAAATGACCCCGTTATAGCTAACCAAAGGACAAAATTCAACATTTTTTTGATAATTATTGATCTAGAGAGTCTGGAGAACTGTGCTGCAGTGGTTTGATCGAGATTGAGTGAAAAACCTAGGACTAGTTCGCAAAAGTAGGTTTTTCACATATTTGTGAATAATTAATGAACGGTTTGATTGACAGCAATGGTTCTTGAGGCAAAGTTGTTCATCATGAGGAGATCTATCAAATGATATGCATATTGTGTGGATATGTGAAACACCACGTGATTACAGAGCCATAAAACTCGTTAGCGCCAACTAGTGGCCGATTTGTTTCAAAATTCTTACAGACCTTTAGGGCCATGAGTCGAACATGCCCAGTGAGTTTCGTTCCGATCGGCCTCCGTTAACCTTGTCTAATAGGTGCTCAAAATTCATTGGTCGATGGCGGCCATGTTTTTTGAGATACGCAAATGTTCTCATAGACCCTTATGGCACATTGGATAGAGACACTGCATACCAATTTTCAGGTCGATTGGACTGACGGTTGCGAAGTTATAGCCATTTTTATGTTTCTTCTCTATTATAGCGCCACCAAGTGGTCAAGCTCCGCAATTTTTTGGATTTCACCAAAGGCTGAGCTTTTACATAGGTGTTCTGAGTTTGGTGATGATATGTCATTCTGTTCCAAAGTTATAGCCATTTTTCTAAAAGTGGCCCCGCCTCTTATGAACGTTTTGGTGCCCCTTTGCGACCGTGAGTCAAAAGTTTAACTTTTTTTTGATAATTATTGATCTAGGGAGTCCAGAGAATATTACTACAGTGGTTTGATCAAGATTGAGCGAAAAACCTAGGAGTAGTTTGCAAAAGTATGTTTTTAACATATTTGTGAATATATAATGAACGACTTGAATGACAGCAATGGTTCTTGAGGCAAAGTTGTTCATCATTAGGAGATCTATCAAATGATATGAAGATCTAGTGTTTGTGTGAATATATGAGCATTTATTTAGCCATTTAAATCCATTTACCATACACAGTTTATGTTTTTGAAGCCTTTTTAACTGTTATAGCGCCACCTATTGTCCAATCTTCACGAAACTTTGCATGCTTATTAAGAGTCACCTGTAACATGTTCTCACCAATTTTTGTAAAGTTTTAAATTTTCATTTAGGTTTTATAGGCTTTTGGGTATGTGTGGCCACACCCCTTTTGTAAATGCCCCCGTTATAGCTAACCGAAAGACAAAATTCAACATTTTTTTGATAATTATTGATCTAGAGAGTCCAGAGAATATTACTGCAGTGGTTTGATTGAGATTGAGCGAAAAACCTAGGACTAGTTCGCAAAAGTAGGTTTTTAACATATTTGTGAATAATTAATGAACGATTTGATTGACAGCAATGGTTCTTGAGGCAAAGTTGTTCATCATGAGGAGATCTATCAGATGATATGCATATTGTGTGGATGTCAAACACCACGTGATTACAGAACCATAAAACTCGTTAAGCCAGACTGGTGGCGTTTCTTTTTAAAATTCTTACAGACCTTTAGGGCCATGAGTCAAACATGCCCAATTGAGTTTCATTCTGATTGACTAGCCACGTTAACCTTGTCTAATAGGTGCTTAAACTTCATTGGCCAATGCGTATGTTTTTAAGATAAGCCAATGTCCTTATAGACCCTTGTGGCACATTGGACGAGACACCTACATACCAATTTCAAGGTCGATCGGACAATGATTGCATAGTTACTAGTCGTTATATGTTTTCAGGCTTATAAGCGCCACCAAGTTGTAGAACTGTACAATTTTTGATTTGACCAAAGATTGAGCTTATACACATGTGTGTAGGTTGGTGAAGATATCTCATTTTGGTTCGCATGAGTTATAGCCATTTTTAGTAAAATGGCCCTCCCACTGACAAACTTTTTGGGGCCCTATACATAGCCCGATGTGTCAAAATTTAACATTTTTTGATAATTATTGATATTCACTGGATGGGACGGGACGCCATTTTGCGGAAAAACGGTACGTCCTAGAGCACAAATCGCACCTGTGCACTTTTGTGCGTATTGACCCAAGGATTGCAACGATGTAAAGTTTTTGAGTCTACGACAAAAATTGTACGAGCTACGGCCAAAAATGTAAAAAAAGTTCGTTTTTTGCGCTGTAGCGCCACCTTTAGGCCGATTTGGGCGAGACTTTGTCAGAACGTCCCCACGGGGAGCTCTACCTTTTGCCCAAGTTTCAGCTCTCTAGGCCTTACGGTTTGGTCTGCACGATCAGTTTTAGCGGAAAATAATAATAATAATAATAATAATAATAATAAAAAAAATCCTTACAATTACAATAGGGTTTCAGTGCTACGCACTCGAACCCCTAATAATAAATATAGCTGCAAGCAGCAATTATCGGGGTTCGAGCATTTTAAGGTCTTTATGGTGGTATGCTTAGGGTCTAGGCCAACCTGGATTCATGGCTGACAGTAAAACACATCCAAAATGGAGAATATGCTCAGACAAATACACACACAGAAACGAAAAGTTTAAACTAATATATTAATACTGAATAAACATGTTTACACACACAGAGACATACATGCATACACATTTTCTTGTACAGATATTTGAAATAAATGATATGGGCCAACACTTTTACTTGCAAGTATTCTCTTTGTAACAGTTTGTGTCTTTTTCAGATTTCACTGTAATCATAATTTGGCATAATTGTAAAAAACTGATATGTCTGTATGAACAAAATTGTAAGCTTTGCCTAAATGTGATTTTAAATGTTATAACAGTGATTTTATAAGTGTTAATCGATCATCAAACCTATTAAAAGCAGTTGTATTCAGCTGAATAAGCCCATTAGTGGTCTTCTACTGACATCTAGTGGTTATTATTGCAATTTCATGCAATGTCTCACACAAACACTGAGATTTTAAACATCATAACTATTATAGTGTTATTTTTGCCCAGTCTCTCTTAAATTTTGCATATTTGTTTAGAATGAGATTATTTGTCATTTTTGTCACAGTTTTGAGACGTTGCAAGCTTTCTTTTAAAAATGTTAGGCTTTTGGGTACAGTAGATTTAAAGAACATATTTAAAGAACAGTTGGATTGACAGCAATGGTCTTAGACAAAAATTGTTGAGAATGAGGAGATCTATCATATGGTATGAAGATCTAGTGTTTGTGTGAAAAAATGAGCATTTTTTAGCAATTCGAGGCCAATTACAATAGAAATGTTGTGTTTTTGAAGCCTTTTTAACTGTTATAGCACCAGCTATGATCCGATGCTATGGTTGCTATGGTTTTAGGATGTAGTCCAACCCAAACTATATGGCTAACACTACAGCACATCTATGATGGACAATACAATCACAAACACAGAATATGAAATAGTTAAACTATTATATTAAAGTTCATTAAGCATTATTACACACACACACACACACACACATTTTGTTGCACATAAGAGATTTCGGTCATAAATAGTAGGTGACAAAATGCTTACTGTAAGTCTTATGTTTTTAAGAGTTTATATATCATTTTCAGGTTTCACTGTAATCATAATCTTGCATAATTGTCAAATGTAATACATCTGTATAAATGAAGAGGTAAAGTTTTACTAAATGTGATTTGAAATGTTATAACAGCGATTTAGTATCATCTTTGTATGAAATTAAAGCTTGAAACCATGAAAATGCACTGTTCTAGTCATTTCAGTGACCCATTAGTGGTCTTCTACTGCCATCTAGTGGTTATAGTTGTAATTTCACGAGAGATCCATTATTTTTAAACTTTATAACTGTTACATGGTCTTTTTTGCCTAATGTCTATGAAATGTATGTTTGTTTAAAATCGTATGATGATGATTTTACTTAGGTTTGTGAAATTTTGTTTTCTTTTAGGTTTTATGGACTTTTGGGTATAGTAGATCATGATCCTCTTATTAAGTGGCCCTGTTATCACTGTCCAAATGTAACTATTCAACATTTTTTGATAATAATTTATCTAGAGAGTCCAGAGAATGTTACTGCAGTGGTTTTATTGGTTTTGAGTCAAAAACCTAGGACTAGTTGAAAAAAAAAAAAAGGTTTTATGAATAATATCAAATATTTAAAGAACAGTTGGATTGACAGCAATGGTCCTGGAGGCAAAGTTGTTCAGAATGAGGACATCTATTATATGATATGAACAGCTAGTGGTTGTGTGAATATATTTGCATGTTTTTAGCAAGTTGAGGCCAATTACCATAGAAATTTTGTTTTTGAAGCCTTTTTAACTGTTATAGTGCCAACTATTGTCTGATCTTCATGAAACTTTGCATGCCTGTTTAGCATCATAAAAGGTTGTGTGGATTTAAGATGTAGTCCAATGCAAAATTTATGGCTAACACACTAAAACACATCCATGATGGAGAATACACTCACAAACAGAAATTAAATAGTTAAACTGTTATATTAATGTCCATTAAGCATTACTATACACACACACACACACACACAGACACACACACACACACACACATTTTGTTGCACATAAGAGATTTGTGTATTAAATGGTAGGTGACAAAATGTTTAGTGCCAGTCTTTTTAAGATTTTATATATAATTTTCAGGTTTCACTGTAATCATAATCTTGTATTATTGTCAAATATGATATATGTGTTTAAATGAAGTGTTAAACTTTGACTAAATGTGATCTGAAATGTTATAACAGTGATTTAGTCTTTGCATGAATTGAAATGAATAGAAAACAATCTGTGAATAGCACTGTTCATTTCAATGAGCCATTAGTGGTCTTCTACTGCCATCTAGTGGTTATAGTTGTAATTTCATGACATTTTAAAGAGCGATGCATAGTTTTTGAGCTTTATAACTGTTACATTGCCTTTTTTTGCCTGATGTCTTTAAAATGCAGGCTTTTTTAGAATCATATGATGATGATTTGACTTAGGTTTGTGAAATTTTCTTTTCTTTTAGGTTTTATAGACTCGGGTACAGTAGATCATGATCTTATTATTAAGAGGCTATCTAAATGGTAGGGATGTGACGAGACCAGTCGGATTTCGCGAGATCTCGTGACAGTATCCTCCCACAACATTTTGCCATGTTTACATTAATCTGCACTATTAATCCTTAAAATATGGAGGTGTCGATTCAAACACCCACGCGATCTTATTCCTAAATGACAACGAGTTATCTGTGTCTATTAGGACTGTTTCACATCGCGAGTGTCAGTGGAGCGTGAGAAACACGTTTTGTCGCTGCCCATGTTAATGAATCAGAAGGTCGGAGTAAATGTGAATGCAGAAAGAGCAACACAAACAGTCTTTTCAACCACATTATAATCATTATTTCTGTGTTACAGATATTTAAATAATAAAAGTACTGGGATAAAAGTTTATAGTTTGGGTATAAACACTTATTGTCTACAGTAGCGATCAAAACGAAAGTGTTTTAACACGTGTATCTATTGTAACGCTTATCATCTTCCGCCAGGAGGTGGCGACAACTGCCCGTTGAAAAAAAAAAGTATGTCATTAAATCATTCATTCAGGAAATTTCAATAGTCAAACAAGTCTTAATAAAGTGAGACAGTGTCTCCTTTATTGAATGTTTTTTTTTTTTTATTATTTTGTTTAAATGAATATATGTTTTTAAAAGACTTAAGCAATGAACAGTTTGTCAGAACCACTAGTAAATTGTTATTTTGTTTAGTTTTCTAATCTTTTTTTCTCCAGATCGTGAGAGAATCGTAATCTCTCATTTATAAAAAACAACTAGGATTGTCAATTTATCCAGAATCATGAAGCTCTTGTCTATTACTGCATATTATTAATTAAAATTGAAGTTTCATTTCATAAAGTTCAAAATGCACCTTAATTTTTTTGCATTTTGTGTTTTTCAGTTGAATAAAAGACTATTTTCCCTATATATTTCATCATTGAGGATTTCTTAAGAAAAGTTTAAAAATCTCGTCTCGTCTCGTTCTCGTGAACCCAATAGTTACCCCCACTTAGTGTCTCGTCACACCCCTACTAAATGGCTATCTAAATGCAAATGTTTAACTTTTTTTTTTTGGATAAATGTTTATCTAGAGAGTCCAGGCAATTTTACTGCAGTGGTTTTATTGATTTTGAGTTAAACACCTAGAACTAGTTCCCAAAAGTAGGTTTTTTAAATAATATGAAATATTTAAAGAACAGTTGGATTGACATTAATTGTCCAAGAGTCAAAGTTGTTCATCATTAGGAGATCTATCAAATGATATGAAGATCTAGTGTTTGTGTGAATATATGTGCATTTATTTAGCCATTTGAAGCCATTTATGATACAGAGCTTGTGTTTTTGAAGCCTTTTTAACTGTTATTGCGCCACCTATGCTCCGATCTCCATGAAACTTTGCATGCTTGTTAAGAATTATCAGACACATGTTTTCTCCAATTTTCGTAAAGTTTTGAGTTTTCGTTTTGGTTTTATAAGCTTTTGGGTATATGTGCCCACGCCCCTATTGTAAATGGCCCCATTACAGCTAACCGAAGGACAAAATTCAACATTTTTTTGATAATTATTGATCTAGAGAGTCCAGAGAATATGACTGCAGTGGTTTGATCGAGATTGAGCGAAAAACCTAGGACTAGTTCGCAAAAGTAGGTTTTTGACATATTTTTGAATAATTAATGAACGGTTTGATTGACAGCAATGGCTCTTGAGGCAAAGTTGTTCATCATGAGGAGATCTATCAAATGATATGCATATTGTGTGGATTTGTGAAACACCACGTGATTACAGAGCCATAAAACTCGTTAGCGCCAACTAGTGGCCGATTTGTTTCAAAATTCTTACAGACCTTTAGGGCCATGAGTCAAACATGCCCAGTGAGTTTCGTTCCGATCGGCCTCCGTTAACCTTGTCTAATAGGTGCTCAAACTTCGTTGGACGATGGCGGCCATGTTTTTTGAGATACGCAAATGTTCTCATAGACCCTTATGGCACATTGGACAGAGACACTGCATACCATTTTTCAGGTTGATTGGACTGACGGTTGCGACGTTATAGCCATTTTTATATTTTTTCTCTATTATAGCGCCCCCAAGTGGTCAAGCTCCGCAATTTTTTGGATTTGACCAAAGGCTGAGATTTTACATATATGTTCCGAGTTTGGTGATGATATGTCATTCTGTTCCAAAGTTATAGCCATTTTACTAAAAGGGGCCCTGCCTCTTTTGAACGTTTTGGCGCCCCTTTGCGACTGTGAGTCAAAAGTTTAACTTTTTTTTGATAATTATTGATCTAGGGAGTCTGGAGAACTGTGCTGCAGTGGTTTGATCGAGATTGAGTGAATAACCTAGGACTAGTTCGCAAAAGTAGGGTTTTCACATATTTGTGAATATGTAATAAACGACTTGATTGACAGCAGTGGTTCTTGAGGCAAAGTTGCTCAGCATGAGGAGATCTATCATATGGTATGAAGTTTTAGTGTTTCTGTGATTATATGAGCATGTTACAGCAATTTAAGGCAATTTAATTTTGAAATTTCGTGTTGTTGAAGCTTTTTTAACTGTCATAGCGCCACCTATGGTCCGATCTCCATGAAATTTTACATGCTTCTTAAGAGTCATCTGACACATGTTTTCACCAACTTTTGTAAAGTTTTGAGTTTTTGTTTAGGTTTTATAGGCTTTTGGGTATATGTGGCCACGCCCTTTTTCTAAATGACCCCGTTATAGCTAACCAAAGGACAAAATTCCACATTTTTTTGATAATTATTGATCTAGAGAGTCTGGAGAACTGCGCTGCAGTGGTTTGATCAAGATTGAGCGAAAAACCTAGGACTAGTTCGCAAAAGTAGGTTTTTCACATATTTGTGAATAATTAATGAATGATTTGATTGACAGCAATGATTCTTGAGGCAAAGTTGCTCAGCATGTGGAGATCTATCAAATGATATGCATATTGTGTGGATGTGTGAAACACCACGTGAGTGAGGCACGTTAGAGAGGCAAAAAACTCGTTAGCGCCAACTAGTGGCCGATTTCTTTCAAAATTCTTACAGACCTTTAGGGCCATGAGTCGAACATGCCCAGTGAGTTTCGTTCCGATTGACCTTCGTTAACCTTGTCTAATGGGTGCTCAAACTTCATTGGCCGATGGCAGCCATGTGTTTTGAGATACGCCAATGTCCTCATAGACCCTTATGGCACATTGGACAGAGACACTGCATACCAATTTTCAGGTCGATCAGACTAACGATTGCATAGTTATAGTCAATTTATGTTTTTTCAGGCTTATAGCGCCATCAAGTGGCAGAGCTGTGCAATTTTTGTTATTTGACCAAAGATTGAGCTTATACACATGTGTACCGAGTTTGGTGAAGATATCTCATTTGGTTCATGAGTTATAGCCATTTTAGTAAAAATGGTCCTCCACCTGACAAACTTTTTGGGGCCCCTTCGCAACGATGAGTCAAAATTTCAACTTTTTTTTGATAATTATTGATATTCAGTGTCCAGAGAACATTTCTGCAATGGTTTGGTTCCGATCTGGCGAAAAACCTAGGACTAGTTCGCAAAAGTAGGTTTCGGACATTCGGCCATTTTGCGGAAAAACCGGGCTTCGTACGAAAAATCTGCGCCAGTGCACTTTTGTGCGTATTGACCCAAGGATCGCAACGATGTAAATTTTTTGAGTCTACGACAAGAATTGTACGAGCTAGGGCCAAAAATGCGAAAAAAGTTAGTTTTTTGCGCTGTAGCGCCACCTTTAGGCCGATGTGGGCGAGACTTTGTATCTGAGTAGCGAGCAAGACTACTACGATCTGACCAAGTTTCAGCTCTCTAGGCCTTACGGTTTGGGCTGCACGATCAGTTTTACCGGAGAAGAATAATAATAAATATAGCTGCAAGCAGCAATTATCGGGGTTCGAGCCTTTTAAGGTCTTTAAGGTGGTATGCTTAGGGTCTAGGCCAACCTGGAATCATGGCTGACAGTAAAACACATCCAAAATGGAGAATATGCTCACAGAAATACACACAGAAACGAAAAGTTTAAACTAATATATTAATACTGAATAAACATGTTTACACACATAGAGACATACATGCATACACATTTTCTTGTACAGATATTTGAAATAAATGATATGGGCCAACACTTTTACTTGCAAGTATTCTCTTTGTAACAGTTTGTCTTTTTCAGATTTCAATTTAATCATAATGTGGTATAATTGTAAAAAACTGATATGTCTGTATGAACAAAATTGTAAGCTTTGCCTAAATGTGATTTTAAATGTTATAACAGTGATTTTATAAGTGTTCATGGATCATCAAACCTATTAATAGCAGTTGTGTTCAGCTGAATAAGCCCATTAGTGGTCTTCTACTGACATCTAGTGGTTATTATTGCAATTTCATGCAATGTCTCATACAAACACTGAGATTTTAAACATCATAACTATTATAGTGTTATTTTTGCCCAGTCTCTCTTGAATTTTGCATATTTGTTTAGAATGAGATTATTTGTCATTTTTGTCACAGTTTTGAGACGTTGCAAGCTTTCTTTTAAAAATGTTAGGCTTTTGGGTACAGTAGATTTAAAGAACATATTTAAAGAACAGTTGGATTGACAGCAATGGTCTTAGACAAAAAATTGTTGAGAATGAGGCGATCTATCATATGGTATGAAGATCTAGTGTTTGTGTGAAAAAAATGAGCATTTTTTAGCAATTCGAGGCCAATTACAATAGAAATGTTGTGTTTTTGAAGCCTTTTTAACTGTTATAGCGCCACCTATAATCTGATGCTATGGTTACTATGGTTTTAGGATGTAGTCCAACCCAAAATATATGGCTAACACTACAGCACATCTATGATGGACAATACAATCACAAACACAGAATATGAAATAGTTAAACTATTATATTAAAGTTCATTAAGCATTATTACACACACACACACACACACACACACACACACACACACACATTTTGCTGCACATAAGAGATTTGTGTATTAAATGGTAGGTGACAAAATGTTTAGTGCAAGTCTTTTTAAGATTTTATATATAGTTTTCAGGTTTCACTGTAATCATACTCTTGTATTATTGTCAAATATGATATATGTGTTTAAATGAAGTGTTAAACTTTGACTAAATGTGATTTGAAATGTTATATAGTGATTTAGTCTTTGCATGAATTGAAATGAATGGAAAATCTGTGAATAGCAGTGTTCATTTCAATGAGCCATTAGTGGTCTTCTACTGCCATCTAGTGGTTATAGTTGTAATTTCATGACATTTTAAAGAGCGATGCATAGTTTTTAAGCTTTATAACTGTTACATTGCCTTTTTTGCCTGATGTCTTTAAAATGCAGGCTTTTTTAGAATCATATGATGATGATTTGACTTAGGTTTGTGAAATTTTCTTTTCTTTTAGGTTTTATAGACTCCGGTACAGTAGATCATGATCTTATTATTAAGTGGCTATCTAAATGGTAGGGATGTGACGAGATCAGTCGGATTTCACAAGATCTCGTGACAGTATCCTCCCACAACATTTTGCCATGTTTACATTAGAGCTGCACTATTAATCCTTAAAATATTGAGGTGTCGATTCAAACACCCACGCGATCTTATTCCTAAATAACAATGAGTTATCTATGTCTATTAGGACTGTTTCACATCGCCAGTGTCAGTGGAGCGTGAGAAGCAGGTTTTGTCGCTGCCATGTTAATGAATCAGAAGGTCGGAGTAAATGTGAACGCAGAAAGAGCAACACAAACAGGCTTTTCAACCACATTATAATCATTATTTCGGTGTTACAGATATTTAAATAATAGAAGTACTGGGATAAAAGTTTATAGTTTGGGTATAAACACTTATTGTCTACAGTAGCGATAAAAACGAAAGTATTTTAACACGTGTATCTATTGTAACGCTTATCCTCTTCCGCCAGGAGGTGGCGACAACTGCCCGTTTAAAAAAAAAGTATGTCATTAAATCATTCATTCAGGAGTTTTCAATAGTCAAACAAGTCTTAATGAAGTGAGACACTGTCTCCTTTATTGAATGGTTTTTTTTTTTATTTTGTTTAAATGAATATGTTTTTAAAAGACTTAAGCAATGAAGTTTGTCATTTGCCATTGACCATACACCTTTTTAACTGTTATAGCGCCACCTATGGTCCGATCTTCACGAAACTTTGCATGCTTCTTAAGAGTCATCTGACACATGTTTTCACCAATTTTCGTAAAGTTTTGAGTTTTTGTTTAGTTTTGATAGGCTTTTGGGTATATGTGGCCACGCCCCTGTTGTAAATGACCCCGTTATAGCTAACCGAAGGACAAAATTCAACATTTGTTTGATAATTATTGATCTAGAGAGTCCAGAGAATATTACTGCAGTGGTTTGATCGAGATTAAGCGAAAAACCTAGGACTAGTTCACAAAAGTAGGTTTTTAACATATTTGTGAATAATTAATGAACGGTTTGATTGACAGCAATGGTTCTTGAGGCAAAGTTGTTCATCATGAGGAGATCTATCAAATGATATGAAGATCTAGTGTTTGTGTGAATATACTAGCATTTATTTAGCCATTTGAAGCCATTTACCATACACAGCTTGTGTTTTTGAAGCCTTTTTAACTGTTATAGCGGCACCAATGGTCTGATTTTCACGAAACTTTGCATGCTTGTTAAGAGTCACCTGACACA
>VONZ01003450.1:0-21303 GCA_012976165.1 Labeo catla
AGTTTCAAGTCTCTAGGCCTTACGGTTTGGGCTGCCCATTCAGTTTTAGGGAAAAAAAAAAATTATCCTATCAATTACAAATAGATAATATAGCTGCAAGCAGCAATTACCGGGGTTCGAGCATTTAAGGCCTTTGAGGTGGTATGCAAAGTCGTTCCAAATTTGGAGATTTGTCATATGATATAAAGATCTAGTGTTTGTGTGAATATATGAGCATTTTTTTAAACAAGGTAAGACCATTTACCATAGAAATCCTGTCTTTTTGAAGCTTATAGCGCCACCTATGGTCTGATCTGCACGAAACTTTGCATGCTTATTAAGAGTCACTTGTCACATGTTCTCACCAATTTTTGTAAAGTTTTGAGTTTTCGTTTAGGCTTTATAGGCTTTTGGGTATATGTGGCCACACCCCTTTTCTAAATGTCCCCTTTATAGCTAACCAAAGGACAAAATTCCACATTTTTTTGATAATTATTGATCTAGAGAGTCTGGAGAACTCCGCTGCAGTGGTTTGATCGAGATTGAGCGAAAAACCTAGGACTAGTTCGCAAAAGTAGGTTTTTAACATATTTGTGAATAATTAATGAACGATTTGATTGACAGCAATGGTTCTTGAGGCAAAGCTTCTCGGCATGAGGAGATCTATCAAATGATATGCATATTGTGTAGATGTGTGAAACGCCACGCGATTATAGATCCAAAAAATTTGTTAGCGCCAACTAGTGGCCGATTTCTTTCAAAATTCTTACAGACCTTTAGGGCCATGAGTCGAACATGCCCAGTGAGTTTCGTTCCAATCGACCTCCGTTAACCTTGTCAAATAGGTGCTCAAACTTCATTGGCCAATGGCGGCCATGTTTTTTGAGATTAGCCAATGTCCTCATAGATAATGTGCCCATTTGTTCCAAGAGACTGCATACCAATTTTCAAGCCAATCGGACTAACGGCGGTGTATTTATAGCGAATAATATGTTTTTTTCAGTTTTATAGCGCCACCAAGTGGTCAAGCTCCGCAATTTTTTTGATTTGACCAAAGATTAAGCTTATACATATGTGTACAAAGTTTGGTGAAGATATCTCATTCCTTTCAAAAGTTATAGCCATTTTAGTAAAAGTGGCCCCGTCACTTTGGAACGTTTTGGTGGCCCTTTGTGACCGTGAGTGAAAAGTTCAACTTTTTTTGATAATTATTGATATTCAGTGTCCAGAGAATATTTCTGCACTGGTTTGGTTCCGATTGGGTGAAAAACCTAGGACTAGTTCGCAAAAGTAGGTTTCGGATTCACGTCCATTTTTCGGGGTCAACCGTGCGTCGCAGCTCAAAAATTTCACACTCCACTTTTGTTCGGGCTGACCCAAGGAACGCAACGATGTAAAGTTTTTGAGTCTGCGACAAACGGTTTACGAGCTTAGGCCAATAAACTGATAAATTTTAGTTTTTTGCGCTGTAGCGCCACCTTTAGGCCGATTAGGCTCAGTCTTTGTCAGAATGTCCCCACAGGGAGCTCTACCTTCTGGCCAAGTTTCAAGTCTCTAGGCCTTATGGTTTGGGCTGCCCATTCAGTTTTAGGGGAAAAAAAAAATTATCCTATCAATTACAAATAGATAATATAGCTGCAAGCAGCAATTACCGGGGTTCGAGCATTTAAGGCCTTTGAGGTGGTATGCAAAGTTGTTCAGAATGAGGGGATATATCATACAGATGTAAGTGTAAGATCTAGTGTTTGTGTGAATAGATGAGCATTTTTTAACAATTTGAGGCCATTTACCATAGAAATCTTGTTTTTAAAGGCTTTTTAACTGTTATAGCGCCACCTATGCTCCGATCTCCATGAAACTTTGCATGCTTGTTAAGAATCCTCTGACACATGATTGCTCCAATTTTCATAACGTTTTGAGTTTTTGTTTAGGTTTTATAGGCTTTTGGATATATGTGGCCACTCCCCTTTTGTAAATGACCCCGTTATAGCTAACCAAAGGACAAAATTCAACATGTTTTTGATAATTATTGATCTAGAGAGTCCAGAGAAGATGACTGCAGTGGTTTGATCGAGATTGAGTGAAAAACCTAGGACTAGTTCGCAAAAGTAGGTTTTTCACATATTTGTGAATAATTAATGAACGGTTTGATTGACAGCAATGGTTCTTGAGGCAAAGTTGCTCAGCATTTGGAGATCTATCCAATGATCTGCATATTGTGTGGATGTGTGAAACACCATGTGATTACGGAGCCATAAAACTCGTTAGCGCCAACTAGTGGCCGATTTGTTTCAAAATTCTTACAGACCTTTAGGGCCATGAGTCAAACATGCCCAGTGAGTTTCGTTCCGATCGGCCTCCGTTAACCTTGTCTAATAGGTGCTCAAACTTCGTTGGACGATGGCGGCCATGTTTTTTGAGATACGCAAATGTTCTCATAGACCCTTATGGCACATTGGACAGAGACACTGCATACCAATTTTCAGGTTGATTGGACTGACGGTTGCGAAGTTATAGCCATTTTTATGTTTTTTCTCTATTATAGCGCCACCAAGTGGTCAAGCTCCGCAATTTTTTTGATTTCACCAAAGACTGAGCTTTTATATATATGTTCTGAGTTTGGTGATGATATGTCATTCTGTTCCAAAGTTATAGCCATTTTACTAAAAGTGGCCCCGCCTCTTTCGAACGTTTTGGCGCCCCTTTGCGACCGTGAGTCAAAAGTTTAACTTTTTTTTGATAATTATTGATCTAGGGAGTCTGGAGAACTGTGCTGCAGTGGTTTGATCGAGATCGAGTGAATAACCTAGGACTAGTTCGCAAAAGTGGGTTTTTCACATATTTGTGAATATGTAATAAACGACTTGATTGACAGCAGTGGTTCTTGAGGCAAAGTTGCTCAGCATGAGGAGATCTATCATATGGTATGAAGTTCTCGTGTTTCTGTGATTATATGAGCATGTTATAGCAATTTAAGGCAATTTACTTTTGAAATTTCGTGCTTTTGAAGCCTTTTTAACTGTCATAGCGCCACCTATCGTCCGATCTCCATGAAATTTTACATGCTTGTTAAGAGTCATCTGCCACATATTTTCTCCAACTTTTGTAAAATTTTGAGTTTTTGTTTAGGTTTTATAGGCTTTTGGGTATATGTGGCCACGCCCCTTTTCTAAATGACCCCGTTATAGCTAACCGAAGGACAAAATTCAACATTTTTTTGATAATTATTGATCTAGAGAGTCCAGAGAATATTACTGCAGTGGTTTGCTCGAGATTGAGCAAAAAACCTAGGACTAGTTCGCAAAAGTAGCTTTTTCACATATTTGTGAATATTTAATGATTGATTTGATTGACAGCAATGGTTCTAGAGGCAAAGTTGTTCATCATGAGGAGATCTATCAAATGATATGCATATTTTGTGGATGTGTAAAACACCACGTGATTACAGAGGCAAAAAACTTGTTAGCGCCAACTAGTGGCCGATTTGTTTCAAAATTCTTACATACCTTTATGGCCATGAGTCGAATATGCCTAGTGAGTTTCGTTCCGATCGGCCTCTGTTAAGCTTGTCTAATAGGGGCTCAAACTTCATTGGCCGATGGCGGCCATGTTTTTTGAGATACGCCAATGTCCTCATAGACCCTTGTGGGACATTGGACAGAGACACTGCATACCAAGTTTGAGGGCGATCGGACTAACAGTTGTGTAATTATAGCTGTTTTTGTGTTTTTGCATCTCATAGCGCCACCAAGTGGTCAAGCTCGGCAATTTTTTTTATTTCACCAAAGATTGAGATATTACACATGCGTACCGAGTTTGGTGAAGATACCTCATTCGTTTCATGAGTTATAGCCATTTTAGTAAAAATGGCCCTCCACCTGACAAACTTTTTGCGGCCCCTTCGCAACGATGAGTGGAAATATGACATTTTTTTGATAATTATTGATCTTCACTGTCCAGTGAACATTTCTGCACTGGTTTGGTTCCGATCGGGCGAAAAACCTAGGCCTAGTTCACAAAAGTAGGTTTTGGACATGATTAAAATTTGCGGGAAAACGGGGCCTCCAGGACCCCAAATCACAGGGGGGTTTTTCAATTTGTATTGACCCAAGGATTCCAAATATCTAATTTTTTTGAGTCTACGACAAGCGGTTTAGGAGTTATAAGCACTTTCGCGTTTTGGTTCACTATAGCGCCACCTATGGGCCGTTTGGGCTCATACTTTGATAGGTTCTCCCCAAATTGAGGTCTACCATCTGGCCAAGTTTGAAGGCTCTAGGACTTACGGTTTGGTCTGCACGATCAGTTTTACGGCAGAAAAATAATAATAAAAATAATAATAAAAATCCTAACAATTACAATAGGGTTTCAGTGCTACGCACTCGAACCCCTAAATATAGCTGCAAGCAGCAATTACTGGGGTTCGAGCAAATAAGGCCTTTGAGGTGGTATGCAAAGTTGTTCAGAATGAGGTGATATATCATACAGATGTAAGTGTAAGATGTAGTGTTTGTGTGAATAGATGAGCATTTTTTAACTATCTGAGGCCATTTACCATAGAAATCTTGTTTTTAAAGCCTTTTTAACTGTTATAGCGCCACCTATAGTCCGATCTGCATGAAACTTTGCATGCTTGTTAAGAATCATCTGACATATGTTCTCACCAATTTTTGTAATGTTTTGAGTTTTTGTTTTGGTTTTATAAGCTTTTGGGTATATGTGGCCACGCCCCTATTGTGAATAGCACCATTACAGCTAACCAAAGGACAAAATTCAACATTTTTTTGATAATTATTGATCTAGAGAGTCCAGAGAATATGACTGCAGTGGTTTGATCGAGATTGAGTGAAAAACCTAGGACTAGTTCGCAAAAGTTGGTTTTTCACATATTTGTGAATAATTAATGAACGGTTTGATTGACAGCAATGGTTCTTGAGGCAAAGTTGCTCAGCATGAGGAGATCTATCAAATGATATGCATATTGTGTGGATATGTGAAACACCACGTGTGTACAGAGGCAAAAAAACTCGTTAGCGCCAACTAGTGGCCGATTTGTATCAAAATTCTTACAGACCTTTAGGGCCATGAGTCGAACATGCCCAGTGAGTTTCGTTCCGATCGCCCTCCATTAACCTTGTCTAATAGGTGCTCAAACTTCATTGGTCGATTGCGGCCATGTTTTTCAAGATACACAAATGTCCTCATAGACCCTTATGGCGCATTGGACAGAGACACTGCATACCAATTTTCAGATCGATTAGACTGACGGTTGCGTAGTTATAGCCATTTTTAGGTATTTTTGCTCTTATAGCGCCACCAAGTGGTCAAGCACCGCAGTTTTTTGGATTTTACTACAGATTTAGGTTGTACACAAGTGTTCTGAGTTTGGTGATGATATGTCATTCTGTTCCAAAGTTATAGCCATTTTAGTGAAAGTGGCCCCGCCTCTTTCGAAAGTTTTGGCGCCCCTTTGCGACCGTGAGTCAAAAGTTTAACTTCTTTTTGATAATTATTAATCTAGGGAGTCTGGAGAACTGTGCTGCAGTGGTTTTATCGAGATCGAGTGAATAACCTAGGACTAGTTCGCAAAAGTAGGTTTTTCACATATTTGTGAATATGTAATAAACGACTTGATTGACAGCAAAGGTTCTTGAGGCAAAGTTGCTCAGCATGAGGAGATCTATCATATGGTATTAAGTTGTAGTGTTTCTGTGATTATATGAGGATGTTATAGCAATTTAAGGCAATTTACTTTTGAAATTTCGTGTTTTTGAAGCCTTTTTGAGTGTCATAGCGCCATCTATGGTCCGATCTCCATGAAATTTTACATGCTTCTTAAGAGTCATCTGACACATGTTTTCTCCAACTTTTGTAAAGTTTTGAGTTTTTGTTTAGGTTTTATAGGCTTTTGGGTATATGTGGCCACGCCCCTTTTCTAACTGACACCGTTATAGCTACCCAAAGGACAAAATTCAACATTTTTTTGATAATTATTGATCTAGAGAGTCCAGAGAATATTACTGCAGTGGTTTGATCGAGATTGACCAAAACACCTAGGACTAGTTCGCAAAAGTAGGTTTTTCACATATTTGTGAATAATTAATGAATGATTTGATTGACAGCAATGGTTCTTGAGGAAAAGTTGCTCAGCATGTGGAGATCTATCAAATGATATGCATATTGTGTGGATGTGTGAAACACCACGTGAGTGAGGCACATTAGAGAGGCAAAAAACTTGTTAGCGCCAACTAGTGGCCGATTTGTTTCAAAATTCTTACATACCTTTATGGCCATGAGTCGAATATGCCTAGTGAGTTTCGTTCCGATCGGCCTCTGTTAAGCTTGTCTAATAGGTGCTCAAACTTTATTGGCCGATGGCGGCCATGTTTTTTGAGATACGCCAATGTCCTCATAGACCCTTGTGGGACATTGGACAGAGACACTGCATACCAAGTTTGAGGTCGATCGGACTAACAGTTGTGTAATTATATCTGTTTTTGTGTTTTTGCATCTCATAGCGCCACCAAGTGGTCAAGCTCGGCAATTTTTTTTATTTCACCAAAGATTGAGATATTACACATGCGTACCGAGTTTGGTGAAGATACCTCATTCGGTTCATGAGTTATCGCCATTTTAGTAAAAATGGCCCTCCACCTGACAAACTTTTTGCGGCCCCTTCGCAACGATGAGTGGAAATATGACATTTTTTTGATAATTATTGATCTTCACTGTCCAGTGAACATTTCTGCACTGGTTTGGTTCCGATAGGGCGAAAAACCTAGGACTAGTTCACAAAAGTAGGTTTTGGACATGATTAAAATTTGCGGGAAAACGGGGCCTCCAGGACCCCAAATCACAGGGGGGTTTTTCAATTTGTATTGACACAAGGATTCCAAATATCTAATTTTTTTGAGTCTACGACAAGCGGTTTAGGAGTTATGAGCACTTTCGCGTTTTGGTTCACTATAGCGCCACCTATGGGCCGTTTGGGCTCATACTTTGATAGGTTCTCCCAAAATTGAGGTCTACCATCTGGCCAAGTTTGAAGTCTCTAGGACTTACGGTTTGGTCTGCACGATCAGTTTTACGGCAGAAAAATAATAATAAAAATAATAATAAAAATCCTAACAATTACAATAGGGTTTCAGTGCTACGCACTCGAACCCCTAAATATAGCTGCAAGCAGCAATTATCGGGGTTCGAGCATTTAAGGCCTTTGAGGTGGTATGCAAAGTTGTTCAGAATGAGGGGATATATCATACAGATGTAAGTGTAAGATGTAGTGTTTGTGTGAATAGATGAGCATTTTTTAACAATTTGAAGCCATTTACCATAGAAATCTTGTTTTTAAAGCCTTTTTAACTGTTATTGCGCCACCTATGCTCCGATCTCCATGAAACTTTGCATGCTTCTTAAGAGTCATCTGACACATGTTTTCTCAAATTTTCGTAAAGTTTTAAGTTTTCGTTTTGGTTTTATAAGCTTTTGGGTATATGTGGCCAAGCCCCTATTGTAAATGGCCCCATTACAGCTAACCGAAGGACAAAATTCAACATTTTTTTGATAATTATTGATCTAGAGAGTCCAGAGAAGATGACTGCAGTGGTTTGATCGAGATTGAGCGAAAAACCTAGGACTAGTTCGCAAAAGTAGGGTTTTGACATATTATTGAATAATTAATGAACGGTTTGATTGACAGCAATGGTTCTTGAGGCAAAGTTGTTCATCATGAGGAGATCTATCAAATGATATGCATATTATGTGGATTTGTGAAACACCACGTGATTACAGAGCCATAAACCTCGTTAGCGCCAACTAGTGGCCGATTTGTTTCAAAATTCTTACAGACCTTTAGGACCATGAGTCGAACATGCCCAGTGAGTTTCGTTCCTATCGGCCTCCGTTAACCTTGTCTAATAGGTGCTCAAAATTCATAGGGCGATGGCGGCCATGTTTTTTGAGATACGCAAATGTTCTCATAGACCCTTATGGCACATTGGACAGAGGCACAGCATACCAATTTTCAGGTTGATTGGACTGACGGTTGCGAAGTTATAGCCATTTTTATGTTTTTTCTCTATTATAGCGCCCCCAAGTGGTCAAGCTCCGCAATTTTTTTGATTTCACCAAAGACTGAGCTTTTATATATATGTTCTGAGTTTGGTGATGATATGTCATTCTGTTCCAAAGTTATAGCCATTTTAGTGAAAGTGGCCACGCCTCTTTCGAAAGTTTTGGCGCCCCTTTGCGACCGTGAGTCAAAAGTTTAACTTCTTTTTGATAATTATTAATCTAGGGAGTCTGGAGAACTGTGCTGCAGTGGTTTGATCGAGATCGAGTGAATAACCTAGGACTAGTTCGCAAATGTAGGTTTTTCACATATTTGTGAATATGTAATAAACGACTTGATTGACAGCAAAGGTTCTTGAGGCAAAGTTGCTCAGCATGAGGAGATCTATCATATGGTATTAAGTTGTAGTGTTTCTGTGATTATATGAGGATGTTATAGCAATTTAAGGCAATTTACTTTTGAAATTTCGTGTTTTTGAAGCCTTTTTGACTGTCATAGCGCCATCTATGGTCCGATCTCCATGAAATTTTACATGCTTCTTAAGAGTCATCTGCCACATGTTTTCTCCAACTTTTGTAAAGTTTTGAGTTTTTGTTTAGGTTTTATAGGCTTTTGGGTATATGTGGCCACGCCCCTTTTCTAAATGACACCGTTATAGCTACCCAAAGGACAAAATTCAACATTTTTTTGATAATTATTGATCTAGAGAGGCCAGAGAATATTACTGCAGTGGTTTGATCGAGATTGAGCAAAAAACCTAGGACTAGTTCGCAAAAGTAGCTTTTTCACATATTTGTGAATATTTAATGATTGATTTGATTGACAGCAATGGTTCTAGCGGCAAAGTTGTTCATCATGAGGAGATCTATCAAATGATATGCATATTTTGTGGATGTGTGAAACACCACGTGATTACAGAGGCAAAAAACTTGTTAGCGCCAACTAGTGGCCGATTTGTTTCAAAATTCTTACATACCTTTATGGCCATGAGTCGAATATGCCTAGTGAGTTTCGTTCCGATCGGCCTCTGTTAAGCTTGGCTAATAGGTGCTCAAACTTCATTGGCCGATGGCGGCCATGTTTTTTGAGATACGCCAATGTCCTCATAGACCCTTGTGGGACATTGGACAGAGACACTGCATACCAAGTTTGAGGTCGATCGGACTAACAGTTGTGTAATTATAGCTGTTTTTGTGTTTTTGCATCTCATAGCGCCACCAAGTGGTCAAGCTCGGCAATTTTTTTTATTTCACCAAAGATTGAGCATGTACATAAGTGTGTCAAGTTTCGTAACGATATGCCATTTGGTTCCTGAGTTATAGCCATTTTAGTAAAAATGGCCCTCCACCTGACAAACTTTTTGCGGCCCCTTCGCAACGATGAGTGGAAATATGACATTTTTTTGATAATTATTGATCTTCACTGTCCAGTGAACATTTCTGCACTGGTTTGGTTCCGATCGGGCGAAACACCTAGGACTAGTTCACAAAAGTAGGTTTTGGACATGATTAAAATTTGCGGGAAAACGGGGCCTCCAGGACCCCAAATCACAGGGGGGTTTTTCAATTTGTATTGACCAAAGGATTCCAAATATCTAATTTTTTTGAGTCTACGACAAGCGGTTTAGGAGTTATGAGCACTTTCGCGTTTTGGTTCACTATAGCGCCACCTATGGGCCGTTTGGGCTCATACTTTGATAGGTTCTCCCCAAATTGAGGTCTACCATCTGGCCAAGTTTGAAGTCTCTAGGACTTACGGTTTGGTCTGCACGATCAGTTTTACGGCAGAAAAATAATAATAAAAATAATAATAAAAATCCTAACAATTACAATAGGGTTTCAGCGCTACGCGCTCGAACCCCTAAAAAAATCCTAACAATTACAATAGGGTTTCAGCGCTACGCGCTCGAACCCCTAAATATAGCTGCAAGCAGCAATTACCGGGGTTCGAGCATTAAGGCCTTTTAGGTGGTATGCAAAGTTGTTCAGAATGAGGGGATATATCATACAGATGTAAGTGTAAGATCTAGTGTTTGTGTGAATAGATGAGCATTTTTTAACAATTTGAGACCATTTACCATATAAATCTTGTTTTTAAAGCCTTTTTAACTGTTATTGCGCCACCTATGCTCTGATCTCCATGAAGCTTTGCATGCTTATTAAGAATCATCTGACACAGGTTTTCTCCAATTTTCGTAACATTTTGAGTTTTCGTTTTGGTTTTATAAGCTTTTGGGTATATGTGGCCACGCCCTATTGTAAATACCACCATTACATCTAACCGAAGGACAAAATTCAACATTTTTTTGATAATTATTGATCTAGAGTGTCCAGAGAATATTACTGCAATGGTTTGATCGAGATTGAGCAAAAAACCTAGGACTAGTTCGCAAAAATAGGTTTTTCACATATTTGTGAATATTTAATGAGCAATTTGGTTGACAGCAATGGTTCTTGAGGCAAAGTTGTTCATCATGAGGAGATCTATCAAATGATATGAAGATCTAGTGTTTGTGTAAATATAAGTGCATATATTTAGCCGTTTGAAGCCATTTACCATACACAGCTTGTGTTTTTAAAGCCTTTTTAACTGTTATAGCGCCACCTATGGTCCGATCTTCACGAAACTTTGCATGCTTATTAAGAGTCACCTGAGACATGATCTCACCAATTTTCATAAAGTTTTCAGTTTTTGTTTAGGTTCTATAGGCTTTTGGGTGTATGTGGCCACACTTATTTTGTAAATGGCACCGTTATAGCTAACCAAAGGACAAAATTCCACATTTTTTTGATAATTATTGATCTAGAGAGTCCAGAGAATATGACTGCAGTGGTTTGATCGAGATTGAGCGAAAACCCTAGGACTAGTTCGCAAAAGTAGGTTTTTGACATACTTTTGAATAATTAATGAACGATTTGATTGACAGCAATGGTTCTTGAGGCAAAGTTGTTCATCATGAGGAGATCTATCAAATGATATGCATATTGTGTGGATGTGTGAAACACCACGTGATTACAGAGCCATAAAACTCGTTAGCGCCAACTAGTGGCCGATTTCTTTCAAAATTCTTACAGACCTTTAGGGCCATGAGTCAAACATGGCCAGTGAGTTTCGTTCCGATCGGCCTCTGTTAACCTTGTCTAATAGGTGCTCAAACTTCGTTGGTCGATGGCGGCCATGTTTTTTGAGATACGCCAATGTCCTCATAGACCCTTATGGCACATTGGACAGAGACACTGCATACCAATTTTCAGGTTGATTGGACTGACGGTTGCGAAGTTATAGCCATTTTTATGGTTTTTCTCTATTATAGCGCCACCAAGTGGTCAAGCTCCGCAATTTTTTGGATTTGACCAAAGGCTGAGATTTTACATATATGTTCCGAGTTTGGTGATGATATGTCATTCTGTTCCAAAGTTATAGCCATTTTACTAAAAGGGGCCCTGCCTCTTTTGAACGTTTTGGCGCCGCTTTGCGACTGTGAGTCAAAAGTTTAACTTTTTTTTGATAATTATTGATCTAGGGAGTCTGGAGAACTGTGCTGCAGTGATTTGATCGAGATTGAGTGAATAACCTAGGACTAGTTCGCAAAAGTAGGTTTTTCACATATTTGTGAATATGTAATAAATGACTTGATTGACAGCAGTGGTTCTTGAGGCAAAGTTGCTCAGCATGAGGAGATCTATCATATGGTATGAAGTTTTAGTGTTTCTGTGATTATATGAGCATGTTACAGCAATTTAAGGCAATTTAATTTTGAAATTTCATGTTGTTGAAGCCTTTTTAACTGTCATAGCGCCACCTATGGTCCGATCTCCATGAAATTTTACATGCTTCTTAAGAGTCATCTGACACATGTTTTCACCAACTTTTGTAAAGTTTTGAGTTTTTGTTTAGGGTTTATAGGCTTTTGGGTATATGTGGCCACGCCCCTTTTCTAAATGACCCCGTTATAGCTACCCAAAGGACAAAATTCCACATTTTTTTGATAATTATTGATCTAGAGAGTCTGGAGAACTGCGCTGCAGTGGTTTGATCGAGATTGAGCGAAAAACCTAGGACTAGTTCGCAAAAGTAGGTTTTTCACATATTTGTGAATAATTAATGAATGATTTGATTGACAGCAATGATTCTTGAGGCAAAGTTGCTCAGCATGTGGAGATCTATCAAATGATATGCATATTGTGTGGATGTGTGAAACACCACGTGAGTGAGGCACGTTAGAGAGGCAAAAAACTTGTTAGCGCCAACTAGTGGCCGATTTCTTTCAAAATTCTTACAGACCTTTAGGGCCATGAGTCGAATATGCCCAGTGAGTTTCGTTCCGTTTGGCCTCTGTTAACCTTGTCTAATGGGTGCTCAAACTTCGTTGGCCGATGGCGGCCATGTTTTTTGAGATACGCCAATGTCCTCATAGACCCTTATGGCACATTGGACAGAGACACTGCATACCAATTTTCAGGTCGAGCAGACTAACGATTGCATAGTTATAGTCAATTTATGTTTTTTCAGGCTTATAGCGCCATCAAGTGGCAGAGCTGTGCAATTTTTTTTATTTGACCAAAGATTGAGCTTATACACATGTGTACCGAGTTTGGTGAAGATATCTCATTTGGTTCATGAGTTATAGCCATTTTAGTAAAAATGGTCCTCCACCTGACAAACTTTTTGGGGCCCCTTCGCAACGATGAGTCAAAATTTCAACTTTTTTTGATAATTATTGATATTCAGTGTCCAGAGAACATTTCTGCACTGGTTTGGTTCCGATCGGGCGAAAAACCTAGGACTAGTTCGCAAAAGTAGGTTTCGGACATTCGGCCATTTTGCGGAAAAACCGGGCTTAGTACGAAAAATCTGCGCCAGTGCACTTTTGTGCGTATTGACCCAAGGATTGCAACGATGTAAATTTTTTGAGTCTACGACAAAAAATGTACGAGCTAGGGCCAAAAATGTAAAAAAAGTTAGTTTTTTGCGCTGTAGCGCCACCTTTAGGCCGATTTGGGCGAGACTTTGTATCTGAGTAGCGAGCAAGACTACTACGATCTGACCAAGTTTCAGCTCTCTAGGCCTTACGGTTTGGGCTGCACGATCAGTTTTACCGGAGAAGAATAATAATAATAAAAATCCTTACAATTACAATAGGGTTTCAGCACTGCGTGCTCGAACCCCTAATAAAAAAAATCCTTACAATTACAATAGGGTTTCAGTGCTACGCACTCGAACCCCTAATAAAAATCCTTACAATTACAATAGGGTTTCAGTGCTACGCACTCGAACCCCTAATAATAAAAATCCTTACAATTACAATAGGGTTTCAGTGCTACGCACTCGAACCCCTAAAAATCCTAACAATTACAATAGGGTTTCAGCGCTACGCGCTCGAACCCCTAATAATAATAATAAAAAAAATCCTAACAATTACAATAGGGTTTCAGCGCTACGCGCTCGAACCCCTAATGACACCTAAATGAGACTGCAGTTGACCTTCTAAGACGTTGAAAATACGTCCATAATGACCAGATCTGAACTAAATTTTAACCTTCTAGAGACGTCCTGTGAACGTCACTATTGGACGTCCAGAAGACGTCATGAAAAGACGTTGTAAAAACTTTCATTCTGGCTCTTCAGGGGACGTCATTTCAACGTCCGACAAAGACGTTGAAATGACATCGTTTGGACGTACTTTTGCTCAGTGGGAAGTACTGTTATTCAAAGAAATTGGCGTTAGATAGTGGGACAGTCTTACAGATCCAAAACCAGGATGATGTTTTTTATGGGCGGTTCAAGTAGCAGTCTATGGGTCCATGGAATAAAAGAATAAAAAATGTAAATTTGATTTTAGATTTCAAAATCCTGACTTTATTTTCACAATTCTGAGATTATATCCCACAATCTAGAGGAAAAACAACTCGTCATTCTCTCTTTCCCCCTCATCTTAAATCCCAAACTTCTGGCTTTTTCCCCCTCAGAAATAACAAAGTCATTAGTTTTGTTAAATCGAGTTATAAAGTCCGAATTAGTAGATATAAACTTGCATTTGTGAGGAAAAAAGTCAGAATTGTGAGATAAAATTAAAAAAAAAAAGTTCGGTAAAATGTTAATAGCAATAGGCAATAGGTTTAAATAATATGTGATGCTGTAACAGTAGAGCTAATACAGTACATCCCCTTTGAACAGCATATGTGAATATTATGTAGATCTATTGTTTAATCAAATTTATGCTTTAAAAGTACAGTAATCATAGCAGTTTACATCCATAGTGTGTCCGTTTAAACGTCTGCGTTTAGCTTCAAATGGCGTCTTTGACTACAGTATTGTATTAAAAATATTTGCATTCCGATTTTGACATCAAAAGGCACAAAAATATTTTTTTCTCTCTTATTCCATGGAGTTTACCTCCATTTGCTACCAGTGTTTTTCTGAAACCACTATGCCCGCGCAGCTGCAAATGACGTCACTGTAACGTCTACTCGAAATTGGTCTATACATAGAAAAGATGGCATCGATTTTACCCTAGCAATTCCAGCCAGAGTCTGACGATGAAAAGGCTGAAGTGGCTGATCGACAAGCTAGCACGGACTACCGTGGAAAATGCTCGCAATTTGCTTTTATAACCGAACCGGGCACACCTCTATGTTGTAAACTTCAACATTGTATAATGCATTAAGCGACTTTCACACCGAACGCGGAAAGCGCCGCGCTGCCGCTGTGTTCAGTTCAGCCCTTCAGAGCAGCCGCAAAACTTCATTTGAACAACTCGTTTAAACTTTGTCCGCGGCGTGCGCGCTCTGCTGCGCGTCTGCTTTGGTCGAGACCGAGACAAGCCGTCCTCACAGGGTGGAAGGCATTGAAATGAATGGGTTTTATAGCACAGCGCTTTCCGCATTCGGTTTATCATTACTCCAACTAATGAGACAGACAAAACAGTCAAGCTGCATCAATCACAAATTGTCAGACTACAGTGGGTCCACAGCTGAACAACAGAACTACAAAAGCGTGATTTAGCCGGTTAGCAAGACATGTACAGGGTTGTTACACAACATAACTTACACAACTACGTATTTTGAACGATCTCTAGAAAATACAATCTTTGTAGATTCATCATCTTTTGGAAGTGAATACAAAACAGTTTTACTCACAGTATAGGATACAGCGTCTTCTGTATAATGTACGTGTAAATTTCCATGTGACGTAAACCACATGGAACTTTATGGGCGGGCAAGTTGTTCGTGATGTAGAACGTGGGTGGACATTATGCAAATCTGTTACTTCGTGACATGTGGCCGTAACAGAAGATTTGAAATCCTGACGACTCCTTTAGGCAAATGTGAGTCGACTCTTTTTGATAGACAATAACTTTATGTATCGTGCACTGTCAGCTTCACAACTTTGTAGATAGTTTATGTTCACATACAGCTACATGACACACTACATGAAAGATCATATTTGAAAACGCATAATAGGGGCACTTTAAAGCAGTCATAGGCATGAGGCTTTAACACCCATATGGAATATTCTGCAAAAATGTGTACTATTGTCTATTTATACTATAAATAGTCTAAAAGACCTTGGGTGCACATGAAGTGTACTATTTGAGACAGGACCACCTGAATGAATGCACAATTTGAACACATCTGTTGATCGAAATTATTCAGTGACCCATGAAAAAGTCAGTCACTTGTTTTGTTCCTGAACGAATTAGCCGTTTTGAATGAATCAGATGAACGAATGATTCATTTCTATTTTCAAAATGTTATTTTTAAAACATTTAGACATTTGGTTTCAAAATTTAACAACGAAAACAAATCCCGCACACTGCCAAAGTTCGAATTCTAAACCAGCTCAAGAGATATTACAATAAATGAGAACCAAATACTCACCAGTGACAGTAACAATGAAACTTTTAATGACACTGATACTGATGTTGTTGCTACAGCTGGTAATCTCTAGATTGTAGGGTCCAGAGTCTGTGGTTCTGGTGTTTGTGATGGTCAGAGATCCAGTTTGATTATTCAGCTCCAGTCTGTCTCTAAATCTTTCTTTACACTGTACATCTGTACAGGTCTTACTCTGATCTCCAGCGATTTCAGCAATACGAATGTCATTAAAATACCATTTCATCAAATCATTTGGGTTTTTTATTACAGCAGGATCTATCCTAACAGATTCTCCCTTCTTCACTGACTTTCTCTTCATTTCATCTCGTTCATCAGCAGGAACACCTGAAACACAAACCAACAGTTGCTGGAGAATCTTTTTGCTGAATAAAGTCATTTAAATTTGCAAGACTTGCTTTTGGTCATAATGACTTACCATATACAGCAACAATGAAGACCTTTTGACTGGTTCTGCTGTTGATGATCTGTAGTCTATAAACTCCAGAGTCTGAGGTGTTGATGTTTGTGATGGTCAGAGATCCAGTCTGATGATCCAGCTTCAGTCTGTCTCTGAATCTCTCATTACACTGATCATCTGTACAGACATTACTGGGTTTTTTACTTAATTCAGTGATGTACATATCATTAAAATACCACCTCATTCTGCCTTGTTGGTTTGTATCAACATAAGTGTGTAGAGTGACTGAATCTCCCTCCATCACTGACGCTTCTTTTGTATGAACACTGAAAAAACCTGAAGAAGACACACAGAAAAGTGATGTGAAAATGTGAAATGTAACACACGCAAACAATCAGAAGAAGAACATCACTGATTTACACATTCATCAGATACTCACTACCAACAGTAACACTGAAGATCTTTATGATGCTGTCGCTGCTGCTGCTGCTGCTGATCTGTAGTTTATAGAGTCCAGAGTCTGTACATCTGATGTTTCTTATAGTCAGTGATCCAGTCTGATGATTCACCTTCAGTCTCTCTCTGTACATCTCATCAGCATCTTCACACTGTTCATCTGTACAGATCTTACTCTGATCCCCATTGATTTCAGCGATGCAAATATCATTAAAATACCACATCAGCAAATCATTCTTGTTTCTTATTACTCCAGGATCTAAAGTTACAGACTCTCCCTCTTCTACTGACATTTCATCTGGTTTAACAGCAGGAGCACCTGAAAAACAAACCAACAGCTGCTGGAGGATCTTTATACTGATAATAACAAACAAACTACACAACATGAAAGTTTAGTTAAAATTACATTTATGAACATAATTTGTATACTTTTTTAATCAAGTTCTCTGAACTTTGGATTTAACTAAAGCAGGTCTGACAGGAATTCCCCCTCTCTGCCAAAGCATTAAGTAATTGTTTTCCACTTCCCACTTAACCAGACATCCCACCTCTCCCGGAAGATCCGGGAGTCTCCCGCATATTCATAGTGCCTCCCTGATGCCCACAAATTAGATTCAATATCCCGGATATTGTGGAGGCAAGGTAGAGAATGCAAAGAGTGCCACTTGAGCAAGAGAGAGACACATGTAGTGATATAGGAAGCATTAGCCAGCTATGAGATCACCATGAGTGTTTACATGCATAATTCAGTTTGGACAGTTCATAAGAATGTTTAGCGTCCGTGTATGAAAATGATTTCTGCGAGACGCTGGCGGAGTGAACGAGTCTTGAGGTCACAGGCACAGCCTCCGCCGTGTTGCCAGATCCAGATATTATACTTTTTGGACTTGTCTTTTCCACTGAATTTGACAATTTAGAAAGGTTAATACAGTGGGAAGTTGCATTTTAGGGTCGGTGGTATCCTTGTCTTATCTTATTTGCAAAATATTTGAAATTCAGTTTATTTTTCATTTATTTTTCGGGTTTCTTTTGTTTTTATAGTAATATCTGGCAATGGTGCATCGCCGGCACTTTTAACTGACAGTAATCAAAAAAGCCCATGGACAGTAGGTTACAGAATGAAATGAAAGGCACAAACACTATATACATACTATTTCATTTAATATAGTCATAAAAATATAAAACATAGTAGGGCCTACTGAAATAATGAATGTTTGTATGTGTGTAATGTAAATGATTCACATATGTGCTCAAAAATGGTCTATTTTATTATTATTATTATTTTATTTATAGTAATACCTCCCTGAAATTAGTTTTTACAGGTTGGGATGTCTGCTTAACATACTATTCATTTAATTTAAATGTACATATAGGATTTAAACATATGACTCACCATATACAGCAACAAAGAAGGTCTTTTCACTGATTCTGGTGCTGTTCTTCATCTGCATTTTATAAAGTCCGAAGTCTGTGGTTCTGGTGTTTGTGATGATCAGAGATCCAGTCTCATGATCCAGCTTCAGTCTGTCTCTAAATCTCTCAGCAGCATCTTCACACTGAACATCTGTACAGATATAACTGAGATCTCCAGTGATTTCAGCCACTTGAATGTCTTTATAATACCATTTAATATATTTTTGTTGGTTTGTTTTAACATCAGTGTGTAGAGTGACTGAATCTCCCTCCTTCACAAAAACTGACCCTATGGCTCTAAAACCAAAAAGACCTGAAAAAGAAACAGACATTGTTAGTCATGAGCCAAACAAAATTATACAACAGGAAAGTGCAGTGAAAATGCTTATCTGCAGATCATAAAGATTGTGAGTAGAGAAATACTGAATTCATAATGAAACATATGCAAACAAACAGCAGAAGAACATCAGCATTATATATTTAAATTTCTTTCATGACAACTTTCGGAGAAATTGGCATGGTGATGTATATGACAATGTTTATGTATTTGGTCTTGGTGGAATAGATCTGCTACGCTGCTGTGGCAGACCAAGTACCGAGACAGTACTTCTACAACATGCTGCTGTGAGCGTGTAAGAAATACTGCAGCTGCACATATAACATACATGAAATAACCCCCATATAGCACACATGAATCACCTCGTAGCAGATCTATACAGGTGGAGCTGGGGAAGGTGGAGGGTTTCTGAAGCGTACTGCTACAGAAACTACTAGTCATATATTTGAATGTTGAGCAGAAAGCTCATTGGCTACTGATACAGGAGAGAACCAATGAGCTGTGCCATGTGATAATGATGTCATGAAATTAGATTGAGTTAGAGATGATCTAGAGTTTCATGCCAGAACTCTGTATTTATACAACAGTTCTTTCTGGTCCTTGAATCTGATTGACTGATAACAATATTAGAGTCTAGTAAAAACTCCAACAGCCATTTCACCTTTTTGTAAAATGGAATGTAATTTTCAAGAGGTTTTCAGGTGAGAAAGTATTTGTTTATAGATATAAAGATATTGTCTATTTGAAAATATTATGCTGAATATGGGCTGAAGAATGAATCCTGCATGAGATGCAGGTAATTTCATTTGCCCAGTCCATCTCTCTCTCATAATACTCTACTCCACATAATACAGTGAGCTTTTAATACAGTAATACAATTAGCTTTCAATGAAGCCACTCAATCCTTCGTTACTAGATCTAAAGTAACAGAGGCTTTGGTTCAGCTGTTAAACTGTCATCTTGAAATTTGAATTTGTGATGGAAGAAAGTGGTTTGCACTAAAGAGGGTTTTTAAAGACATTCCATTGTTGTTTCTTATGCATTTACACACTCGTACCACCGAACTGTTGTATAAATACAACATCACACTTGTAGAGTGTGTTACCTACAGCCAAATCACAGCCATGCCAATATACAGCCATGTCTCATGTCTATGAATGTGATATTGGTCGTGTAATATGTATTTACATATATTTGTGCATTCAGACAACCAAGTATTTCCTTAGACTAATTTCTCTCACCCTCATGTCCGTTAAGAACTTTGTTCATCTTCGAAATACAAATTAAGATATTTCTGATGAAATCCAAGAGCCCTCCGACCCTCCATAGACAGCAAGGGTACTACCACAATCAAGGTACAAAAACGCCGTAAGCACATCGGTAAAATAATCCATATGTGACATCAGTGGAACAACTGTAATTTTATGAAGCTACGAGAATACTTTTTGTGTGCAAACACAAGTAAAATAACAAAGTTCAACTGTTCAACAATTCTCCTCCTCTGCGTCACTCTAGGGTACCATTTTTCTGCACATAAACAACAAATGCATGTGGTGATGTGACGTAGAACACGTATGCACTGTGCCTTGTTTACATTCAAAGGACAGCGCGCATATGCGTCATGGTACCAGAGATTGTTTTACTAGAGGAAGATGAGAGGGTCTGTATTACTATTGGAGAAAGTGTAATGGCTAACTTGGATCACGTGTCCCTTAATGGCCAATCACATTACAGCCTTGACATCACTGAATTTCAGTTGTGCGACAGTTGTGAGTTGTGTGACACTTAGTCGCTGTTTATAGATACCACAGGAAGAAGAGAAGTGTCATAAGCTGAATCCCACCTGTCGTAAAAAAGTCAGTAACTACTTTTATAAACATCTAGATGTTTATATAATGCCATCTAGAGTTTCATGCCAGAACTCTGTATTTATACAACAGTTGTTTCTGGTCCTTGAATCTGATTGACTGATAACAATATTAGAGTCCAGTAAAACTCCAACAGCCATTTCACCGTTTTGTAAAATGGAAAAATAGAAATGAAGAGAAGAAAAAAAAGAGACCTGATTGGACAGTGCCATCTAGAGTTTCATGCCAGAACTCTGTATTTATACAACAGTTGTTTCTGGTCCTTGAATCTGATTGACTGATAACAATATTAGAGTCCAGTAAAACTCCAACAGCCATTTCACCGTTTTGTAAAATGGAAAAATGTAGTTTTCAAGAGCTTTTCAGGTGACAAAGTATATTTGTTTATAGATATAAAGATATTGTCTATTTATGTAAAACATGTTAAAGATTAGCAAACATGCTAATGGCCTCTGGTCTCCTTTGCCACATGCACATACTGTCAGACCGGAAGCGTTATCTTTAGCTGTTACTCTTTTTCAGCTAATAGTTGCAGGCTTGCGTTCTAGTGGCTTTGGTGCTACTCTCCAAAATGGTGCACTAAGGTGACGTGAAGGAGAAGCATTGTTGAATAAAATTGTTATTTTAGTCTTCTTTGCACATAAAATGTATTGGACAGGACAGGATGTAACGTGTGGCCAAGTATGGTGACCCATAGTTGGAATTTGTGCTCTGCATTTCACCCATTCAAGTGCACACACACAGCAGTGAATAGTAAACAAACACACACACGCACGTTTGTTTTTGTGAATTGTGGGGACTTTCCATAGACTTCTATAGATTTTATACTGACCAAACGATACTGTCTATCCCCTAACCCTAAACCTAGCCCTCAGAAAACGTTT